>SSNP01000385.1:142143-160288 GCA_006937955.1 Pachypanchax playfairii | reverse complement strand
GGGGGGGGGGGGGGGGGGGGGGGGTGTTTGTGAATAACTCTTAGTCTGACTTGTCTGTTTCCAGTTTGCCATCAGAGACCCTACTTGATGTTCCAGGCAACATAGTCCTCAGAATTATCGAGGTACTCTAACCCTTCCACCATGTCTGATCTGAGTCCAAACATTTTGTCTTTAGACTTTTGTGTTTGGCATGTTTCTCCATAATGAACACCATGTTCAAACACTAGGCGTTCCCAAAGCAAAGCAGACACGTCCTTCCTGGCATAAACAATCATTACCCAAGAAAACCGGTCAGTATCTGGTGTGACCACGGTTTGCCTCATGCAGACGCCCACAATAAAACAAAACTGAACATTTCAGAGTGACCTTTAATCAGCATCTTGATATGAAACACCTGTGAGGTGAGATGGATTATCTCTGCTCACTGTTACAGATTTACACAGATTTATGAATAATATTTGAGATAGATGTTATTTTGTGTTTTAGATCTTTGAGTTCAGCTCATAAAACATGGAAACAAAAACAAAAGTGTTGCATTTATATTTTTGTTTAGTATAATTTCTGCAGGCTTTTTGCAGAAATGGACAGATGTGATGGAAGAATTTTGAAATCAGTCCTTAATTCTGCTAATTGATACTCTGCATCATTTTTTTTCACAAGGAATCTTTTATTGTATCCATTAATAAATTCAGCATGGCACAAAAACAGAATAAAAGATAATTAACCAGCTTCCTGCCAACACTAGATTGAATCATTTAGGCAGCAGAAAGCTTTAAATGATTTCACAGCTGAGATAATAAACCCTCTCATTTCATAAATACATAAAAATTCATGTTTGATTTAAAATGTTTTTCATGCTTTGAGTTGGAGACATTAAGACAACAGTTTGATCACATGACTCTCATCTGCCTGCCCCAGCAGCTGTAATACATTCAATACAAATGTAACTACAGTCAACTAAAACACTGAAACACATAGTTTAAAAAATCAAATCCATGTTTCTTCCTGAACTTCCTTTAAATAATATATTCAAGTTAAACATGGTGAAGCTGCTACATCAAGTTAGCTACCCATGTAGTTGGGGGTCTTTCTTCAGGGATTCCAGTTTCCTCCCACAGACCAAAAATGTGCTTAAAGAGTCTAAATTTCAGGACTTTGTGGTTATTTTCTAAGTATTAACCAGTAATATGAAACATTTCATATCTAAAAAATGTTAGGAAACACTCTGATTAACAGTCTGCATCAAGATTCGGCGGCTTCGTCAGCAGCTCATTAATATTCATTATTTGAATTTGCTGGACTCTGATTGGCTAACAAACTAGCCTATGAGAGCAAGGTATTCTGTTTCCTGCCCTGCTGCGCATGGCAACATCAGACGTTCTCTCTTCCTGTTTGCTACGTCTTATGCTAACAGCTTTTAGCCAGCAGCATGCTAGGTGTGGTTTCAACTGCAGGAGCTGATGAATACTAACGAACAAAGGAGTTGTGATGAAACAGATACAGGCCGTTAGAACTCGGGAGAACTCGGGTTTTATCACCACCTGCGTAGTTTGAGAGATTAAAACTGAAAGAGAAGTTGTTGACCTGTTTTCACCCACTATGAAGGTAAGAACACCTATGGAGCTAAAATATTCAACAGAAACCTCAGAAAACCCGTTTTTAATGGAAGGACCTCTTTAAGATTAATTGTTGACTCTAAATTATGTCTAGGTGTCAGTGTGTGTGAGTCTGTCTGTGGTCCTGTGGTGTTCTGTCCAGGGTGTCCGCCGCCTCTCACCCAAAGACCACTGGAGACACCAGCAACAGGTAAACCTGCGTCTGTTAAACCTGCAGCAAGATGCACAAAGTCATTTTTGCACCTTTGGCCTTGATGAATCTGCAACGTGAGCGTTTCTGTCAGAAGATGTTAAATATTAGGAGGAGAACATGTAAATAAGTGGACGTTCCACACGTGTGATTTATCAAACCTGGAAATTTTTGTGGTTTCTAATTTTGCGCCTAAATTTACAGCCTCTGAAAAGCATCTTAACTTCAAACAAAAATGACTGCAGTGATTGTTGCGAGGAGAAAGACACAGACAGACGTGTGGATCATTCCAGTACAGTGTGACAGTTAGTGCTGCATCTCCCAGGGTAGATGGTCCAGTATGTGTTACGCCAGCAGATACATTAATATTCCAAACACTTGTGATACAAACGTGGCAAATTATCCAGAATCACAATTCTTTCCTTCTGATGAACAGTGTGATATTTACCAGGTTGAGAGATGGTGAATATAGAGATGACTCTTGGTGTTAGTGTGTTACGTTATTCATGCTGTAAATATCATTCACACATTTATGGATCTAATATCAGGTCCTCAGGTGATGGAACAGACCCCCTTTACCCCTCCCTCTTAACACCTGTCCTAAGGTGATGGAGCAGACCCCCTTTACCCCTCCCTCCTAAGACCTGTACTCAGGTGATGGAGCAGACCCCCTTTACCCCTCCCTCCTAACACCTGTACTCAGGCGATGGAGCAGACCCCCTTTACCCCTCCCTCCTAACACCTGTACTCAGGTGATGGAGCGGACCCCCTTTACCCCTCCCTCCTAACACCTGGACTCAGGCGATGGAGCGGACCCCCTTTACCTCTCCCTCCTAACACCTGCACTCAGGCGATGGAGCGGACCCCCCTTACCCCTCCCTCCTAACACCTGTCCTAAGGTGATGGTACAGACACCCTTTACCCCTCCCTCCTAACACCTGGACTCAGGTGATGGTACCGACCCCCTTTACCCCTCCCTCCTAACACCTGTACTCAGGCGATGGAGCGGACCCCCTTTACCCCTCCCTCCTAACACCTGGACTCAGGGGATGGAGCGGACCCCCTTTACCCCTCCCTCCTAACACCTGTACTCAGGTGATGGTGCAGACCCCCCTTTACCCCTCCCTCCTAACACCTGGACTCAGGCGATGGAGCGGACCCCCCTTACCCCTCCCTCCTAACACCTGTACTCAGGGGATGGAGCGGACCCCCTTTACCCCTCCCTCCTAACACCTGGACTCAGGTGATGGAGCGGACTCCCTTTACCCCTCCCTCCTAACACCTGGACTCAGGTGATGGTACGGACCCCCTTTACCCCTCCCCCCAACACCTGTACCCAGGCGATGGAGCGGACCCCCTTTACCCCTCCCTCCTGACACCTGTACTAAGGTGATGGAGCGGACCCCCTTTACCCCTCCCTCCTAACACCTGTACTCAGGCGATGGAGCGGACCCCCTTTACCCCTCCCTCCTAACACCTGTACTCAGGTGATGGAGCGGACCCCCTTTACCCCTCCCTCCTCACACCTGTACTCAGGCGATGGAGCGGACCCCCTTTTCCCCTCCCTCCTAACACCTGGACTCAGGCGATGGAGCGGACCCCCTTTACCCCTCCCTCCTAACACCTGTCCTAAGGTGATGGAGCAGACCCCCTTTACCCCTCCCTCCTACACCTGGACTCAGGTGATGGTACAGACACCCCTTACCCCTCCCTCCTAACACCTGTACTCAGGCGATGGAGCGGACCCCCTTTTCCCCTCCCTCCTAACACCTGTACTCAGGTGATGGAGCGGACCCCCTTTACCCCTCCCTCCTAACACCTGTACTCAGGCGATGGAGCAGACCCCCTTTACCCCTCCCTCCTGAGACCTGTACTCAGGTGATGGAGCGGACCCCCTTTACCCCTCCCTCCTAACACCTGGACTCAGGTGATGTTATCGACCCCCTTTACCCCGCCCTCCTAACACCTGGACTCAGGTGATGGAACAGACACCCTTTACCCCTCCCTCCTGACACCTGTACTAAGGTGATGGAGCGGACCCCCTTTACCCCTCCCTCCTAACACCTGTACTCAGGCGATGGAGCGGACCCCCTTTACCCCTCTCTCCTAACACCTGTACTCAGGTGATGGTGCAGACCCCCCTTTCCCCTCCCTCCTAACACCTGGACTCAGGCGATGGAGCGGAGCCCCTTGACCCCTCCCTCCTAACACCTGGACTCAGGCGATGGAGCGGACCCCCCTTACCCCCCCCTCCTAACACCTGTACTCAGGCGATGGAGCGGACCCCCTTTTCCCCTCCCTCCTAACACCTGTACTCAGGTGATGGAGCGGACCCCCTTTACCCCTCCCTCCTAACACCTGGACCCAGGCGATGGAGCGGCCCCCCTTTACCCCTCCCTCCTAACACCTGTACTCAGGTGATTTAGCAGACCCCCTTTACCCCTCCCTCCTAACACCTGTACTCAGGTGATGGTGCAGACCCCCCTTTACCCCTCCCTCCTAACACCTGGACTCAGGCGATGGAGCGGACCCCCCTTAACCCTCCCTCCTAACACCTGGACTCAGGCGATGGAGCGGAGCCCCTTGACCCCTCCCTCCTAACACCTGGACTCAGGCGATGGAGCGGACCCCCTTACCCCTCCCTCCTAACACCTGTCCTAAGGTGATGGTACAGATACCCTTTACCCCTCCCTCCTAACACCTGGACTCAGGTGATGGTACAGACACCCTTTACCCCTCCCTCCTAACACCTGTACTCAGGCGATGGAGCAGACCCCCTTTACCCCTCCCTCCTGACACCTGTACTAAGGTGATGGAGCGGACCCCCTTTACCCCTCCCTCCTAACACCTGTACTCAGGCGATGGAGCGGACCCCCTTTACCCCTCCCTCCTAACACCTGTCCTAAGGTGATGGTACAGATACCCTTTCCCCCTCCCTCCTAACACCTGTACTCAGGCGATGGAGCGGACCCCCTTTACCCCTCCCTCCTAACACCTGGACTCAGGCGATGGAGCGGACCCCCCTTACCCCTCCCTCCTAACACCTGTCCTAAGGTGATGGTACAGACACCCTTTACCCCTCCCTCCTAACACCTGGACTCAGGTGATGGTACAGACACCCCTTACCCCTCCCTCCTAACACCTGTACTCAGGCGATGGAGCGGACCCCCTTTTCCCCTCCCTCCTAACACCTGTACTCAGGCGATGGAGCGGACCCCCTTTACCCCTCCCTCCTAACACCTGTACTCAGGTGATGGAGCGGACCCCCTTTACCCCTCCCTCCTAACACCTGTACTCAGGCGATGGAGCGGACCCCCTTTACCCCTCCCTCCTAACACCTGTACTCAAGCGATGGAGCAGACCCCCTTTACCCCTCCCTCCTAACACCTGGACTCAGGTGATGGTACAGACACCCCTTACCCCTCCCTCCTAACACCTGTACTCAGGCGATGGAGCGGACCCCCTTTACCCCTCCCTCCTAACACCTGTACTCAGGCGATGGAGCGGACCCCCTTTACCCCTCCCTCCTAACACCTGTACTCAGGCGATGGTGCAGACCCCCCTTTACCCCTCCCTCCTAACACCTGTACTCAGGTGATTTAGCGCCCCCCTTTACCCCTCCCTCCTAACACCTGTACTCAGGTGATTTAGCCGACCCCCTTTACCCCTCCCTCCTAACACCTGTACTCAGGTGATGGTGCAGACCCCCTTTACCCCTCCCTCCAAACACCTGGACTCAGGTGATGTTACCGACCTTCTTTACACCGCCCTCCTAACACCTGGACTCAGGTGATGGTACGGACCCCCTTTACCCCTCCCTCCTAACACCTGTACTCAGGCGATGGAGCGGACCCCCTTTACCCCTCCCTCCAAACACCTGGACTCAGGCGATGGAGCGGCCCCCCCTTACCCCTCCCTCCTAACACCTGGACTCAGGCGATGGAGCGGAGCCCCCTTACCCCTCCCTCCTAACACCTGTCCTAAGGTGATGGTACAGACACCCTTTACCCCTCCCTCCTAACACCTGTACTCAGGCGATGGAGCGGACCCCCCTTACCTCTCCCTCCTAACACCTGTACTCAGGCGATGGAGCGGACCCCCTTTACCCCTCCCTCCTAACACCTGTACTCAGGTGATGGAGCGGACCCCCTTTACCCCTCCCTCCTAACACCTGGACTCAGGTGATGTTACCGACCTCCTTTACACCGCCCTCCTAACACCTGTACTCAGGCGATGGAGTGGACCCCCTTTACCCCTCCCTCCTAACACCTGTACTCAGGCGATGGAGCGGACCCCCTTTACCCCTCCCTCCTAACACCTGTACTCAGGCGATGGAGCGGACCCCCTTTACCCCTCCCTCCTAACACCTGGACTCAGGTGATGGTACCGACCCCCTTTACCCCTCCCTCCTAACACCTGTACTCAGGCGATGGAGCGGACCCCCTTTACCCCTCCCTCCTAACACCTGTACTCAGGTGATGGAGCGGACCCCCTTTACCCCTCCCTCCTAACACCTGTACTAAGGCGATGGAGCAGACCCCCTTTACCCCTCCCTCCTAACACCTTGACTCAGGTGATGGAACAGACCCCCTTTACCCCTCCCTCTTAACACCTGTCCTCAGGTGATGGTACAGACCCCCTTTACCCCTCCCTCCTAAGACCTGTACTCAGGTGATGGAGCGACCCCCTTTACCCCTCCCTCCTAACACCTGGACTCAGGCGATGGAGCGGACCCCCTTTACCCCTCCCTCCTAACACCTGGACTCAGGCGATGGAGCGGACCCCCTTTACCCCTCCCTCCTAACACCTGTACTCAGGCGATGGAGCAGACCCCCTTTACCCCTCCCTCCTAACACCTTGACTCAGGTGATGGAACAGACCCCCTTTACCCCTCCCTCCTAACACCTGTCCTAAGGCGATGGTACAGACACCCTTTACCCCTCCCTCCTAAGAACTGTACTCAGGTGATGGAGCGGACCCCCTTTACCCCTCCCTCCTAACACCTGGACTCAGGCGATGGAGCGGACCCCCTTACCCCTCCCTCCTAACACCTGTCCTAAGGTGATGGTACAGACACCCTTTACCCCTCCCTCCTAACACCTGGACTCAGGTGATGGTGCAGACCCCCCTTTGCCCCTCCCCCTAACACCTGGACTCAGGCGATGGGGCGGACCCCCCTTACCTCTCCCTCCTAACACCTGGACTCAGGCGATGGAGCGGACCCCCTTTACCCCTCCCTCCTAACACCTGTACTCAGGTGATGGTACGGACCCCCTTTACCCCTCCCTCCTAACACCTGGACTCAGGTGATGTTACCGACCCCCTTTACACCGCCCTCCTAACACCTGTACTCAGGCGATGGAGCGGACCCCCTTTACCCCTCCCTCCTAACACCTGGACTCAGGCGATGGAGCGGACCCCCTTTACCCCTCCCTCCTAACACCTGGACTCTGGCGATGGAGCGGACCCCCTTTACCCCTCCCTCCTAACACCTGGACTCAGGCGATGGAGCGGACCCCCTTTACCCCTCCCTCCTAACACCTGGACTCAGGCGATGGAGCGGACCCCCTTTACCCCTCCCTCCTGACACCTGGACTCAACCAGACTACTAAGGTGGAACATGGATATAATCTGACCCCACTAGAAACATTGTGGAGAACCTTCAGCATCCTGAAAAGCAGGTGTTGATGTTTGGACCGTACTGGAGGAGAACTTTACTCACCAGGTTCCTCTGATCACTGTTATTTGCTGTATGTTATTCAACATCATATAGAGGAGTCTGAAGACGTCTTTACTGCAGCTCAACAATATTATTTTACCTCTTCCTTCATATTTGAAGCTCCAATGGCTCGAATTTATCAATTCATCAATTGCGCAATCGGTCTTAGTAGATCACCCCCAAATCTGGAACACACCCTTGGCACAAAATTTTGCGCTCTTTATTTGGAATATTGATAAATCAAGTCCTATGACAGGAAAAACTAGAGACATGATGCAGAAGAGGAAGGTGGACATACTGTGTGTCCAAGAGACCAGATGGACAGGTAACAAGCATGCCCGTCAAAGGTGCAGTGATGTTCCATAAAGCTGCATATTTGAGACTTTATTACTTGATTGTATGACAAAATGAAAAAAGCTTCATGGAGGAATTTGAGGTTTATTGAGACAAGAGAATACAGTGGGGCAAAAAAGTATTTAGTCAGCCACCAATTGTGTAAGTTCTCCCACTTAAAAAGATCAGAGAGGCCTGTAATTTTCATCATAGGTATACCTCAACTATGAGAGACAAAATGAGGAAAAAAAATCCAGAAAATCACATTGTCTGATTTTTAAAGAATTTATTTGCAAATTATGGTGGAAAATAAGTATTTGGTCACCTACAAACAAGTAAGATTTCTGGCTTTCACAGACCTGTAACTTCTTTAAGAGGCTCCTCGGTCCTCCACTCGTTACCTGTATTAATGGCACCTGTGTGAACTCGTTATCAGTATAAAAGACACCTGTCCACAACCTCAAACAGTCACGCTCCAAACTCCACTATGGCCAAGACCAAAGAGCTGTCAAAGGACACCAGAAACAAAATTGTAGACCTTCACCAGGCTGGGAAGACTGAATCTGCAATAGGTAAGCAGCTTGGTGTGAAGAAATCAACTGTGGGAGCAATTATTAGAAAATGGAAGACATACAAGACCACTGATAATCTCCCTCGATCTGGGGCTCCACGCAAGATCTCACCCCGTGGGGTCAAAATGATCACAAGAACGGTGAGCAAAAATCCCAGAACCACACGGAGGGACCTAGTGAATGACCTGCAGAGAGCTGGGACCAAAGTAACAAAGGCTACCATCAGTAACACACTACGCCGCCAGGGACTCAAATCCTGCAGTGCCAGACGTGTCCCCCTGCTGAAGCCAGGACACGTCCAGGCCCGTCTGCGGTTTGCTAGAGAGCATTTGGATGATCCAGAAGAGGATTGGGAGAACATCATATGGTCAGATGAAACCAAAATAGAACTTTTTGGTAGAAACTCAACTTGTCGTGTTTGGAGGGGAAAGAATGCTGAGTTGGATCCAAAGAACACCATACCTACTGTAAAGCATGGGGGTGGAAACATCATGCTTTGGGGCTGTTTTTCTGCAAGGGGACCAGGACGACTGATCCGTGTAAAGGAAAGAATGAATGGGGCCATGTATCGTAAGATTTTGAGTGAAAACCTCCTTCCATCAGCAAGGGCATTGAAAATGAGACGTGGCTGGGTCTTTCAGCATGACAATGATCCCAAACACACCGCCCGGGCAACGAAGGAGTGGCTTCGTAAGAAGCATTTCAAGGTCCTGGAGTGGCCTAGCCAGTCTCCAGATCTCAACCCCATAGAAAATCTCTGGAGGGAGTTGAAAGTCCGTGTTGCCCAGCGTCAGCCCCAAAACATCACTGCTCTAGAGGAGATCTGCATGGAGGAATGGGCCAAAATACCAGCAACAGTGTGTGAAAACCTTGTGAAGACTTACAGAAAACGTTTGACCTCTGTCATTGCCAACAAAGGCTATATAACAAAGTATTGAGATTAACTTTTGTTATTGACCAAATACTTATTTTCCACCATAATTTGCAAATAAATTCTTTAAAAATCAGACAATGTGATTTTCTGGATTTTTTTTCCTCATTTTGTCTCTCATAGTTGAGGTATACCTATGATGAAAATTACAGGCCTCTCTGATCTTTTTAAGTGGGAGAACTTACACAATTGGTGGCTGACTAAATACTTTTTTGCCCCACTGTATGTTCTAGTATGGGGAAAGTGCTACTTTAAATCACAAGAATATGTAAATTTCTTGAAAATTAAATGGGTTAAAGAAAAATGTATTCAAAGAAAAAGGATAATAAAACGTGTGTATAAAAATCTGAGTTCTAAAAAAGGAACTAAATCAGAGTGTAATTGGTTTTAATGGTCTTTTAGTAACACTTTCTCAATGCCATGTCCACATGAGCACG
Source organism: Pachypanchax playfairii (assembly GCA_006937955.1). NCBI lineage: Eukaryota > Metazoa > Chordata > Actinopteri > Cyprinodontiformes > Aplocheilidae > Pachypanchax > Pachypanchax playfairii. Next base: position 150,490 of record SSNP01000385.1, on the reverse strand, counting down.
TTCGAACTGTCACGAGACCAAGAATTCATCTGGAAGGTGAGATATTAAACTGATTAACTCCAATAGAATAAACAGATTTTTGTCTCCCAGTTTTAAAGTCTGAGGATAGAGAAAAGAGATGAAGCTAGTAGAAGAGTATCAACAGATTGAGAAGCAAATACAGAATAAATCTGAGGAGACAGGAGGTACAAGGGGGGGGGGGACACAACCAGGAAGATAAAAATGAGAGGATGGACAGGGATTAATCAAGAAGTGCATGACCTCTCAGTCTATGTGGAGACCCTCAGGAGACAGACATGATGATTGACAGGGTAACTGGCAGGATGAACGATGACATCACCAGATAAAACATTGTTAGCTCATGTGGAACAATATTGGGGGTTTTAATGATAACATCCTGCAATTCTGGGTAAACAGCCATTTGGTGTTTTTATTAAAATAGTTTATCTGCTTCCCAATAATACTTAAATTGTTACGCAATTTAGCACAAAATGGAAATAAAACTGTTGACAGTTTCAGTTGATCAGTTGTTCTGATTAGCAACAGAGCCACAGGTCGTTGGTGTCGTCCCTCCTGCACCAGATCATAATTAGATGGGCTTTGAATCTATCCACTGAGACATGGAGTGCCATCAAAACTCATTTCACACATGATTACACCCAAGCCCTTAGAACAATAGTGTGATGAAAGATATATGATGTCTTGCAGGGGTTCTGGACTAAGAAGGAAATAAATGAAGACGTGTCCTGGACTGAAAGTGTAGAAACATTAGAACACATAAAGGAGCCTGATGCAGGAACATCTGTAACAACGTTACAGGTTCTTCTGTGTGTGGTCATTTCTCCTCTCATCATCTTTAGACATGCACTGTAGGGGAACTTTTATTTACATATTTATTATATTCAAGGTACATACACAAACCTTTGTATGACAGCGTAGTTATACACTCACCGGCCACTTTATTAAGTACACCTTGCTACTACCGGGTTGTACCTCGAACCTTTCACCTTTAAAACTGCTTTAATCCTTCTTGAGAGAGATTCAACATGGTACTGGAAACATTCCCCAAAGATTTTGGTCCATATTGACATGATAGCATCTTACAGTTGATGGAGATTTATGGGATGTTCATCCAGGACACGAAGCTCCCGTTCCACCACATCCCAAAGATGCTCTATGGGGTTGAGATCTGGTGACTGTGGAGGCCGTTGTAGTACAGTGAACTCATTGTCATGTTCAAGAAACCATTAGCTTTATGACATGGTGCATTATCCTGCAGGAAGTAGCCATCAGAGGATGGTACATGGTGGTCATGAAGGGATGGGCATGGTCAGAAACAATGATCAGGTAGACCGTGGTATTTAAACCATGTCCAATTGGCACTAAGGGACCTGAAGTGTACCAAGAAAACCTCCCCCACACCATGACACCACCACCACCAGCCTGCACAGTGGTAACAAGACATGATGGATCCATGTTCTCATTCTGTTTATACCAAATTCTGACTCGACCATTTGAATGTCTCAACAGAAATCCAGACTCATCAGACCAGGAAACATGTTTCCATCTTCTGTATTCCAGTTTTAGTGAGTCTGTGTGAAATGTAGTCTCAGTTTGACAGGAGTGGTACCTGGTCTGGTCTTCTGCTGCTGTAGACCATCTGCCTCAAGGTTCAACATGTTGTATGTTCAGAGATGTTCTTCTACATACGTATCTTTGTTGTAACGAGTTGTTATTAGAGTTATTGTTGTGTTTCTATCAGCTTGAACCAGTCTGGTTATTCTCCTCTGACCTCTGGCATCAACAGAACTGCTGCTCACTGGGTTAGGGTTTGAACTGCAGCAGATCGTCTTCACCATGTCTAGATGCCTAAATGCACTGAATTGCTGCCATGTGATTGGCTGATTAGAAATTTGCATTTACAAGCAGTTGGACAAATGTGCCTAATAAAGTGGCCAGTGAGAGTATATTTGATTATAAGGCTACAGAGAAGGTACAACAATACACCATATTTCAATGTATAGATTTTAGTCTTCAGCTGGAAGATCTATTCAAGTGTTGGATGTGTTTATTAATATAACAAAGACATACAGTAGGTCTCTGATCACTGAGGCAAATCAGAAGATCAATCAAAGTGAACATGTGCTTCTGTTCACTACCAGACACACTGCGGGGCGGAACGAATGGCCTCCCTGGTCTGGTTTGTTTATAACAAACACCATGTTTGAACATATATGTGGTTCATAAGTATACTGGTACTAGGACACATTGGGCCAAATGTTTATATTCAATTATGTTGGTGTATCATCAGATCTAAGATCATGTTTGGTTTGGAAACGTGGTTGACGGTTATATACACGACCTCAGTGCCCAGCAGTTATATGCATATAAGCGTTCTATGCATTTATCCATCGGTGGTCATTTGCACTGTAAACACGAGTAGCAGTGTTCAGTATTAATAACAGATAATTAGAAATGATGTAATAATGTAATTACAATATATTAGGAGAATAAAACTCTCAAACAGAGGGAGTTAAATACTCTTAGAGAGGATCCACTATGACACTATAAGTAAACAGATGCACCAGATACGCGCGCGCATGGACACGACGGTAACGACACAGATTAAGTTACAGTTAGTAACAGAACAGAACGGTTTTCTATATCAGATATTAATAACTCATGATCGGGAAATAAAAACTAGAACAAATGTTACATGTGACACTATTTCACACTGAAGAAGTTGGTGATTATTTTTGGCGACCGTCTGACAGCTTCAGCCAGATGCGCGTGTGTGAGAACACCAGATCAGTCTAGTTCCACACACCAAACAGCGAGTGTGTGTGTGAGAACACCAGCGGAGGTTTACAGTCACGTAACTAGTGAGAAACAGAGAGATTTAGTGAGATGCATGTATGATACCTCCAGATGTTTGTGCAAATAAGTGTTGGAGCTGTACATATTAGCATATGGATTCTCTATGACGCAGGAACATGCCCAACAGTTTTGTGAATATCACCGTCGACCACTGTATAATTTATAATAAAGTGATATAAAAACCTTCTTGATGTCTTTGTTTTTATAAAATTTGTAAAAATAGTTTAACTTGTAGGTTGAGTGTGTTGTTAGCGTCACAGTGCACTCTGGGTAGCAACGTAATATAGTTGCATATTGGTTGAACCGGCTGGCTTCGGGACCCTGTTGTGACTGTTCAGTGACATAAACATGTCATCTGTTCAGCCTTTTCAATTTGAAACTGAGTGAAACATTAACAAGGAGGACAACACTGACGATGCATCAAAATGAAGAGCTAGTAGGGCGGGATGAAGTGAGAGTGGGACGAAACCGATGGTGCATGTTCAGCATATGTGTCTCCATGGTAACCGAGAGGGAGAGCGTTTGTTGTCAAGAGCTCCCATTTTTGTCAGCAGAAGTTGACAATAAGCTGTCATGTGATCAAACTTATTCAGTTATCAAAACGTTTGGAGATTATTAGCATCCAGAGCTGTTGTGTGCTTCATAGATAATACGTTTCTCTGTGTAAGCGTGGTCCACTGTAACAACTTGCTACACATCAGCTGACCATTGTGCCGCTGCATCTGATGTATCTGAATCTGCACCTGTTGGCAGAGTCACAAAATATTACTCAAGCTAATCTAAATGTAGCTTTAGCTCTGGCTAACAACAATGTAGCACTAAGAGAAGAGCGTCATTCTATGCTGCTACGCTGCTGCAGGACGAACTATCAGCTCTAAACGATACGGATCAGGACCGCTCGACTCGTCTAAAGAAGCAGCTTCCTCCATTTTCATCTGTTCCCTCTCTGACCACCTGTGTCAACATGTCAATCACAGCCCCTCCCACCCGCATGTTCGCTGGTCCTTCAGGCAACGCCTCATTTTGAAAACAGGGAGTGTGGGCGGGGATGTAATCTGGAAGGGAGAGTTGCACTTTGCGTTAATTTAATTCCATTTTTATTCTTTATTTTTTTTCAGTTTGTTTTTGAGCCCAAAAATGTTTTTAACAGGCTTGATGTTTTTAGTCTGTTTTGCTAACACTTACCCAGCATGCCAGCACAAGCTGAAAGGATTGGATTGATTTGCAGCATTTGTCAGCAATCACAGTTCAAAACTCTAATATTTCTGACGTACTGGAGCTTTAAGTGGAACTTCAATGAAAGAAGCCGGTGTCAGCAGACCAAACCCACTCAGTGCTTCTGCATCCCCATCCCTTCATTTATAGAATTGTATTATTTACAAGCAGCAAAGTGCTGATGCAATACTGCACAGGTCTGTGGGAGAGAAGTGTTGGGTTTGTGTTAGCTGTGTGTTCAGCTGCTGTGACAGAATGACAGGTGAGGCTCTAATGAACATCACATCCCAAGGTACCATCTCCATCTCTCAGATCTCACTTCAACACTCTTTTCAAGGTAATAAGAGTCTCATTCTGCCCACTCTGCATGGCAGAGTGGGCACGTGTGAGCCTGAGGGACAGACAGCTTTTATGTAGAGGTCTTAATGCCTACAGTGACCTTATGATCAAGCAGTTAAAATCATAATCAGCTCTTTTGCTTCAGGCCATTAAGTGTCATTGTGTGTGGATGCTCAGGAGATCTATATTTAGTGCAGAATGGCTCCGCCTCCTCTTGTTGGTTTATTGATCTGGAATCTTCTTTCCAGACATCTGAAAGAATCAATACACCTTTAGAAGGATCAACAATATTTATTTTTCATTCGGAGCATAACATCAGCAGATTTCCACACAACAGTTACCCAAATAAAATAAATAAGGTAGAAACTTACTGACAATCAACAATAACAATATGCCTTTTTTACTGCATCATCATCATTTATTTATAAAGCACATTTAAAAACTGCAGTGACGCAGACCAAAGTGCTGTACACAAATAAAAACAACAAATACATTCATCAGTCTGTATTTAACTTTATTTACTTCCTGTTTCATTCTGTGTCCTAATGTCTGGTTTCAGGTTGATTGTTATAATGACTGGAGTTGTTGTCAGACATCCTGATGAAGCAGTAGGGATTGCAGGTATGAGTCTTCACCATGTATCAATCATAATACAGATTTATATAATCCAGACAAGCTGGATCACTCTCAGAAGGTGGAAACAATCATCCATTCACAACTTGACATAATAAAGTAGTTTACGTCTCAAACCAGACGTAGACCCGACACGCCCATCCAACTATCGCCCGGTCTCTCTCATGAAAATGGACCCTAAAATCATTTACAAGGGCTTTCTAGAAGATTAGAAAAAAATCACCTCATACATAATCCACCCTGATCAAACAGGTGTCATCACAGGTAAACATTCAGCCAATAATACACACAGACTCATAAAGGTGATATAAACCAGTTGGGTTCCACGGTTGTTTCATCAGATGTAGAGAATCCATCCGGGTGTCAGCGTTGTGGGTTCTTTCAGTTTGTTGGGTTTTATTTTTCTGATGTTTTCCAGGTTTTTCCTGGATTTTGTTTTAGAAACATTTTTACGTACACTGTTCCCTGTTTGTCTTGTAATTTTTGTTGAGACTCAGATCATTCGAGGAAGGGACGTAACATTAAGGTTGTATTCACACCTGATAGTCCGGTAGACTCGGTTCAATTGGGGACCAAAATTACATTATTGCTGTTTTTAATTGGTGCAGTTTGGATTCACGCTGGAGTTTATGAACCGAATCAAAGCTTAGAGCATGTTTACATCCCGCCTGTGGTGGCGCTGTAGAGTTACTGAACTTCCTGGTGCTGCTGCAGGAGAGTGAAACATAAAGGAACATGAAGTAGCAGCAGATTCTCATGGTTTTAGGATCTTTTATGTTTGATGAATGTACCAGATCAATATTCTGCAGCAATGGGTTCAGGATGAGCAGATAACGAGACAGAGAACTACACGAGGCGGCTGAGACGGCTACACAATATAGTCTACTTCCTGCTTTTGTTGTGGTCCCGGTCCGGTTTGAAAAGGATCATATGAAAGTAACAACAGTTACAAGATAAAAGAAGGACACACCATGTCCCCCAAATTGCCATAAACTCATATAAAGAGTCAAACAAAAGAAATACAACAACTCAGAGTTCATATGAGGTTACACAGATGGCCTGGATAAACAGACCTGAGAACCACAGGTCTCCTCAAACGTGTTCAAACAAAGGAAACGATGAATACTCAAAGACTTTACAAACAGAGTATCTAACATACAACAATCATGTTGCTACACAGTCTTAAGAGATCATCGAGGTGGACTGCACTAACCCACAGCTGCCCTGTTGGCCAGGTGTGCAGAGATTCTATAGGACCGCCTCTTCTGGTGATTGGTGCAGCAGGAGACATGTGACCCAGTGGGGACACAAAGGGGGAGGAAGATATCCCTGGGTGATTGGCAGTTGATTTGTCCACTCTCGTTTTGGGGCAGCGGTCGACCCATCGTGGACCTGGAACAGCTCACCCCTCAGCCAACCAGGCCACGGGACCTCACGGTTTTATTTTGGACAGTTTTTTCTGTGAGACTAGTGGTGCATCCTGGACAGGTCAGCTGAATGCAGTTAGCACTTTACTTCCATATTTCTAGAAATCTTACCAGGAATTCATTTAGCTATTTGTAGTATTGAACAGCAGTAACCAACACTTAAAATATACAAGCTACTGCTCATTATTCTGCTCATTTCTGAGTTGTTATTTGCTTTATAACAGTGACGTGTACATTTATGTGTAACTTGCTAAGTTAAGAAAGAAGAGAAAAGTTGCTAAAGTTTAGTAAAAGATGCAGTTGCCTAAAATCAGATAAAATAAGCTTCAGAAACAGGAAAACAAAGTTCCAGCTGTGATCCTTCTACATGTTTGGAAACCTGATGCTAACGGCACCTTCGTGTTTACATACGCAGCAGTAATAAATGGATGGTTCAAGTCAACGTTGGCAAAAATGTATTCCATCTAAAAGAGAGCTGAACGAATGAAATGAGTAGTTTTGATTTTGTCATGGTTCGGACCAGGTGGGGTTGTTTGCGAGCTCCCAAAGTGACCCAAACTCCAGACACACACAGAGCGAGGAAACAGCGTTCAAACGTAACAGTGTTTATTATATACAGTGCTCCAAGATATATACAGGTAAACAGTAAATGTGCTCGACGAAACTCAGGACGGGCCTGGTGCGGGACAGGAACGGTCCTGGGGTTGTGAGAGAGAGAGAGGTTAGTGACAGTTGGAGTAACCAGCTGCGGCGTGCGTGGATCGTGCTCGCTTAACTCACGGTTTCGTGAATGACGTCCGGGTTTGAGGAGAGATCCGAGGATGCTGCCGCAGGGGTGGTGAGCCAAACTGTCGGTGTTCGGTATGTGAGATCCGGGTCCGGGTGCTGAGTGCGCAGACGTGACTGCGACAGGGGTGACAGCAGAACGGTGACCGGGAAGGTGTGGACCAGAGGAAGCCAGAGACAGACAGGGAGCCAGAGGGAGAGAGCTGGTCGCGTAGCACCGCAACGGAGCTCTAGTACGTTCCAGTGTTGAGCCAATCCTCACTATGAGCGGTTCGATATCCACGCTGGAGGTTACGCTGTCAGGAGAGAAGCTCCAGGACAGCAGGCTGAACATAAGGAGAGAAGGCAGGTTAAATACTGCGGAAAACACTCTGGTAAATTGCTCACTTGCCACTCTGTACCACGCAATGTAGCGGAACAAACTGGCGTCTGTCTCTTGTTCCTCCTCTGCTTAAGTACCCAGCTCTCCTGAGCTGGGTAACGATCCACACCTGTCATCACTGATCGTCTGCTGCCACGCCCTGCAAGACAATTAGTACCACTCACCACCACCAGCAGCAGAGATCCTCACAGTACCCCCCCCCTTAATGGACGCCTCCTGGCGGCCGACCCAGCGACCCCACACCTGAAAAAAGCAGACGGTTAGTAGGGGCCCTACACTGAGACGGGGCGGAGGACGGGGGCGAGGAGGGCCTGGCACGGATGGAGGAGGTGGAGGAGGTGGCATTAACGGATGATGTGGAAGCGGCAGACTGTTCGAAGTCGGTGATGAGGGAAGGGTCGAGTATGGCGGACCGGGGAACCCAAGACCGGTCCTCGAGGCCGTATCCCTCCCAGTCCACGAGATACTGACATCCACGACCCCGAGGACGGACTCCCACGATCCTACGCACTGTGAAGGCGGGGTGTCCATCTATGATGCGGGGCGGAGGGGGTGGCGTGTCAGGGTTGAGGGGACTGGTGTGCACTGGTTTAATCTGTGATACGTGAAATACTGGGTGAATCCTGAAGTTGCGAGGTAGCTTCAGCCTGAGGGTAGTGGGGCTGATCACGGCTTCCACCTCGTAGGG
>SSNP01000385.1:103085-142133 GCA_006937955.1 Pachypanchax playfairii | reverse complement strand
GTATGTGAGATCCGGGTCCGGGTGCTGAGTGCGCAGACGTGACTGCGACAGGGGTGACAGCAGAACGGTGACCGGGAAGGTGTGGACCAGAGGAAGCCAGAGACAGACAGGGAGCCAGAGGGAGAGAGCTGGTCGCGTAGCACCGCAACGGAGCTCTAGTACGTTCCAGTGTTGAGCCAATCCTCACTATGAGCGGTTCGATATCCACGCTGGAGGTTACGCTGTCAGGAGAGAAGCTCCAGGACAGCAGGCTGAACATAAGGAGAGAAGGCAGGTTAAATACTGCGGAAAACACTCTGGTAAATTGCTCACTTGCCACTCTGTACCACGCAATGTAGCGGAACAAACTGGCGTCTGTCTCTTGTTCCTCCTCTGCTTAAGTACCCAGCTCTCCTGAGCTGGGTAACGATCCACACCTGTCATCACTGATCGTCTGCTGCCACGCCCTGCAAGACAATTAGTACCACTCACCACCACCAGCAGCAGAGATCCTCACAGATTTGACCTTTCCAGCTTTTCCAACTCTTTTTATTAACATCTTGCCTGTGGCTCATGGGATTTTTAGCTAACACTATGAACAGACAATCACACGTCACAGGTTAGAACTTAAACCCAGGTAAAAGAAAAATAACAAGAAGAAGGAAGGGAGGTACAGAAAGTGTTAACATAAAGTATAACACATATTGGAACAAGAAAGTTACATCAAAAATAAGAATAAAGTTTAGGACACTGGTTTGTCCAGTTCTTCTCATAAAGTCTTGTGTGTCCTCACCTAAGATTAGCACTCCAGTGAAGCTAGCAGAACCAATCCTTCATTTCTTGGTCCCTGCAGATGAAAGAAACCTTTTCACTTCACCATCATTGATGAATTAAACTGATTAGATCAAAACCCATGAGCAGCTGTGGCCTCCACAAATAAAACTCTAAAAGCCATACACTAGAAAAAAGACATAAGGGACTCTGATTATGTGGACAGTACTGGTTTGAAGTAAAGAGGGTTTGTGGTCTGTAAGTAGTTTGAGACAGTTATATTATGTAAAGTTTTATTTAAATTTTCAATCACACTGTGATGTCACGTCAGCTGTTTAATAATACAGTTAATGTCAAAAATATAAAATTAGACATCACAGCTGTTCTGCAGCTTCAGACACGGGGAGTCTTGTTCAGGTTGGGCGGGGGGGGGGGCAGACCAGAAAGCATGTGACCATGTCAAGTTTCATCAATGCTGTAAACACTGAGAAGTTTAGAAAAATGTTCCATCATTAATTCTTCTGAATCATTTTGGCTTTAACTGTTCCTATTTTATTTTAATAAAAATATACAATCTATGATGTCACAGAAACACAAGCACTCATGTCCAGTCTTACATTCAGAGTTACAAACAATCAGTAGATTAATTTTAAATGATCATAAAGCATCAACACTGGTAAGATGGTGTCTGTGTTTGACTTTTGGTTCTCTCTGATCGTCACATTTTGTGTTACAGTAAATAAAACTTATGGCACTAGAATCAAAGTTGTCATCTTTCTGTGTGTTTTTAAAATATGTGTATAGACATTTAATAATTTGTCTTGCTATTCCAACATGTTTTGACTAATTAAAATTCCTTCATGTTTTAATTATAAATAAAAGATAATTGTCTCCAAGCAGTTTTAAGTTCAGGCAAATGAGATGGACAATCACCTGTTTGACACTAAATCCTTGAATGTCTACTTCGTTTCTCTCTCACCTCCGTTCTATGCTTGAATCACACAATTTCACAAAGACATTTTTATTCATACGCTGCTACACTATCAGTCTTTTCAGAATTCTGAATGTCTCTGTGGGGGTAGAGCTCTTGAATGTTCAATCATCTGATGGCAATCACACAATCCAATTCATAGCTGCTAGCTGTTGCAAAGGTGCAGCAGTAAAATGTATCTCAGCTGTTCCTGGATGACATCATCAGCAAGTATATGTGAAAGCATTCAATTCAATGCATGTTTATTTATAAAGTTTCAGTTCATGACAAAGTCATTTCAAGGCACTTCACAGAAAAATCAACCAATTAATAATAAAACATTTTCTATCTAGGAACCAGCTGATTGGGCTGAATTGTTATTTCAGCACAATCCTCCATCCTGAGCAGCACGATTGGAGACAGTGGAAAGGAACAACTCCCTTTTAACAGGAAGAAACCTCTAGCAGAACCAGAACCAGAACCAGAACCAGAACCCGGCTCAGGATGGACGACTGGGGTCTGAGCTGACAGGAAAGAGACAAACACTGATGGATTTTGGCCAGTCGTCATGTCTATAGAAAGATAAACAGAGAAACAGTTAATGGCAGCAATAACAATCAATACAAACATGGAGAGTAAAGAGAGACAGCAGAGTGAAGACATGTGGACAGTATGTCCTCCAGCAGTCTAAACCTATAGCAGCATAACTAAAGGGATGGATCAGGAGAACCCAAGCTAACCCTGACTATAGGATTGTGTAAAAAGGAAAGTTTTAAGTCTATTCTTAAAACTACACAAGGTGTCTGCCTCACGGATAAAAAGTGGAAGCTGGTTCCACAGGAGAGGAGCCTGATAACTAAAAGCTCTTCCTCCCATTCTACTTTTAGAACCTCTAGGAACTACAAGCAGACCTGCAGTCTGAGAGCGAAGTGCTCTGTTAGGAACATATGGAACAATAAGATCTTTAATATAAGCTGGAGCTTGGTCGTTCAAGGCCTTATACGTCAAANAACCTCTAGCAGAACCAGAACCAGAACCAGAACCAGAACCCGGCTCAGGATGGACGACTGGGGTCTGAGCTGACAGGAAAGAGACAAACACTGATGGATTTTGGCCAGTCGTCATGTCTATAGAAAGATAAACAGAGAAACAGTTAATGACAGCAATAACAATCAATACAAACATGGAGAGTAAAGAGAGACAGCAGAGTGAAGACATGTGGACAGTATGTCCTCCAGCAGTCTAAACCTATAGCAGCATAACTAAAGGGATGGATCAGGAGAACCCAAGCTAACCCTGACTATAGGATTGTGTAAAAAGGAAAGTTTTAAGTCTATTCTTAAAACTACACAAGGTGTCTGTCTCACAGATAAAAAGTAGAAGCTGCTTCCACAGGAGAGGAGCCTGATAACTAAAAGCTCTTCCTCCCATTCTACTTTTAGAAACTCTAGGAACTACAAGCAGACCTGCAGTCTGAGAGTGTTCTGTTAGGAACAAATGGAACAATAAGATCTTTAATATAAGCTGTAAACTGAACAAAAATATAAATGCAACACTTTTGTTTTTGCTCATATGTTTTATGAGATGAACTCAAAGATCTAAAACACTTTCCACATAAACAATAAGATCTATCTCAAATATTATTCATAAATCTGTAACAGTGAGCAGAGATAATCCATCTCACCTCACAGGTGTTTCATATCAAGATGCTGATTAGACAGTATGATTATTGTACAGGTGTGTATTAGACTGGCCACTTAGATGTTGAAGATCTTTTATAAGTCTGTTGTCAAGAGTGTGATCACACCTGCAGTCACCTGTTGTTCAGAATCAGGTTTATTTGGTCCAGTATGTTTCACACACAAGGACTTCGGTTCTGGTTCACTTTGCACTTGTACAGATGGACAGACATATAAAGATAATAGACAGTGTTGGACATAGAACACATAGAACACACACCAGATACATTAGCAGCATTTTACCACCATGAAAGTCTAGTTGGTGGTTTGAGGTCAGGTGGTACAGAGCAGGTATAGAACATTAGGAGAGTTAAACATGTTTAACATGGTGACGGTCTGGAGGAAAAACTGTTTATGTGTCTAATGGTTTTGGAGTACAGAGATCTGTAGCACCAACCTGAGTGGAGAAAACAGATGAGATCCTGGTGAGAAGGTCCCTGCTGATGCTGCCTGCCCTGTTTCTGACTCTGGAGGAGTGCAGGTCCTGGATGGAGGGGTACAGGTCCTGGATGGAGGAGTCCAGGTCCTGGATAGAGGGGTAGAGGTCTTGGATGGAGGAGTCCAGGTCCTGGATGGAGGAGTCCAGGTCCTGGATGGAGGAGTTCAGGTCCTGGATAGAGGGGTACAGGTCCTGGATGGAGGAATCCAGGTCCTGGATAGAGGGGTACAGGTCCTGGATGGAGGAGTCCAGGTCCCGGATGGAGGAGTCCAGGTCCTGGATGGAGGGGTACAGGTCCTGGATGGAGGAGTCCAGGTCCTGGATAGAGGGGTACAGGTCCTGGATGGAGGAGTCCAGGTCCTGGATAGAGGGGTACAGGTCCTGGATGGAGGAGTCCAGGTCCTGGATAGAGGGGTAGAGGTCTTGGATGGAGGAGTCCAGGTCCTGGATGGAGGAGTCCAGGTCCTGGATGGAGGAGTCCAGGTCCTGGATAGAGGGGTAGAGGTCTTGGATGGAGGAGTCCAGGTCCTGGATGGAGGAGTCCAGGTCCTGGATGGAGGAGTTCAGGTCCTGGATAGAGGGGTACAGGTCCTGGATGGAGGAATCCAGGTCCTGGATAGAGGGGTACAGGTCCTGGATGGAGGAGTCCAGGTCCCGGATGGAGGAGTCCAGGTCCTGGATGGAGGGCAGAGCAGCACCAGTGATTCTCTCTGTAGACCTTCTAGTTCTCTGCAGTCTGTTTCTGTCTAGTCTGGTTGTAGAACTAAACCAGACCCTGATGGACCAGCAGAGACTCGATGATGTCTCTGTAGAAGTTCACCAGCAGCTCCTGTAGCAGGTTGAGCTTTTGACCTTTAGGAGATCTGAACCTGGAGTCTGGTTCTGGATGAAGACGACGAGTGATAGTGATTCAGAATCCAGGCTGGTGTAAGTGTCTCATTGTTTGTTTCCATGTTGTTGTCTCAGCACTTCTGAGTTCAGTTCCAGGACCTGTTCTTAGTAAAAAGACATGATGGACATGTTAATGAATGTTTTAATAAAAATCTCTCCCATAAGTGTCTAAGTTCAAACAGAAAGGATATGAAGTGTACTACTTGTTAACTCTTGTTGTCATTCCTGCAGCTGTCTTGTTTCTATGATGACTCAGTGACTTCTTGTCTCTCATGAACAGTGTTTATATCCTGATAAAGTGTCTTTAGGGACAAACACTGACAACTCTATGAAGACATGTTGCAGATGCTGAGCAGTTGTAACACCACCCTGTCCATCCAGGGGCACAACAGGAACAGGAGCTGGAGAGGCCTCAACATCAGCGGCCCACTCCACAACAGAGCTGAGTACTGGAGAGGCATCACAGTCACTGACCCCCTCCATCACAGGAACCAGAGACCCATCATCTGGGTCCCTCCACCAGAATCAGAGACCCATTATCAGAAACCTCCAGTGGAACCAGAGACCCAACATACTGGATCTGGAACATGAGACACTTTATCAGAGACCTCCAGTGGAACCAGAGACCCAACATACTGGATCTGGAACATGAGACACTTTATCAGGGACCTCCAGTGGAACCAGAGACCCAACATACTGGATCTGGAACATGAGACACTTTATCAGGGACCTCCAGTGGAACTAGAGACCCAACATACTGGATCTGGAACATGAGACACTTTATCAGAGACCTCCAATGGAACCAGAGACCCAACAAACTGGATCTGGAACATGAGACACTTTATCAGAGACCTCCAATGGAACCAGAGACCCAACAAACTGGATCTGGAACATGAGACACTTTATCAGAGACCTCCAGTGGAACCAGAGACCCAACAAACTGGATCTGGAACATGAGACACTTTATCAGAGACCTCCAATGGAACCAGAGACCCAACATACTGGATCTGGAACATGAGACACTTTATCAGAGACCTCCAATGGAACCAGAGACCCAACATACTGGATCTGGAACATGAGACACTTGATAAGGGACCTCCAGTGGAACCAGAGACCCAACATACTGGATCTGGAACATGAGACACTTTATCAGAGACCTCCAGTGGAACCAGAGACCCAACAAACTGGATCTGGAACATGAGACACTTTATCAGAGACCTCCAGTGGATCCAAAGACCCAACAAACTGGATCTGGAACATGAGACACTTGATCAGGGACCTCCAGAGGAACCCGAGACCCAACATACTGGATCTGGAACAGATGGTGTTCTGCAGGTGTAACCCATCTGCTTTAGGGTTCTTCATGTTCTGAGGTGGTGCTCTGCAGATGTAACCCATCTGCTTTAGGGTTCTACATGTTCTGAGACGGTGCTCTGCAGATGTAACCCATCTGCTTTAGGGTTCTACATGTTCTGAGGTGGTGCTCTGCAGATGTAACCCATCTGCTTTAGGGTTCCACATGTTCTGAGGTGGTGCTCTGCAGATGTAACCCATCTGCTTTAGGGTTCTACATGTTCTGAGGTGGTGCTCTGCAGATGTAACCCATCTGCTTTAGGGTTCTACATGTTCTGAGACGGTGCTCTGCAGATGTAACCCATCTGCTTTAGGGTTCTACATGTTCTGAGACGGTGCTCTGCAGATGTAACCCATCTGCTTTAGGGTTTTACATGTTCTGAGACGGTGCTCTGCAGATGTAACCCATCTGCTTTAGGGTTCCACATGTTCTGAGACGGTGTTCTGCAGATGTAACCCATCTGCTTTAGGGTTCTACATGTTCTGAGATGGTGCTCTGCAGATGTAACCCATCTGCTTTAGGGTTCTACATGTTCTGAGACGGTGCTCTGGAGATGTAACCCATCTGCTTTAGGGTTCCACATGTTCTGAGACGGTGCTCTGCAGATGTAACCCATCTGCTTTAGGGTTCCACATGTTCTGAGGTGGTGCTCTGCAGATGTAACCCATCTGCTTTAGGGTTCCACATGTTCTGAGATGGTGCTCTGCAGATGTAACCCATCTGCTTTAGGGTTCCACATGTTCTGAGGTGGTGCTCTGCAGATGTAACACATCTGCTTTAGGGTTCTACATGTTCTGAGGTGGTGCTCTGCAGATGTAACCCATCTGCTTTAGGGTTCCACATGTTCTGAGACGGTGCTCTGCAGATGTAACCCATCTGCTTTAGGGTTCCACATGTTCTGAGGTGGTGCTCTGCAGATGTAACCCATCTGCTTTAGGGTTCTACATGTTCTGAGACGGTGCTCTGCAGATGTAAACCCGAGACCCAACATACTGGATCTGGAACAGATGGTGTTCTGCAGGTGTAACCCATCTGCTTTAGGGTTCTTCATGTTCTGAGACGGTGTTCTGCAGATGTAACCCATCTGCTTTAGGGTTCTACATGTTCTGAGACGGTGCTCTGCAGATGTAACCCATCTGCTTTAGGGTTCTACATGTTCTGAGGTGGTGCTCTGCAGATGTAACCCATCTGCTTTAGGGTTCCACATGTTCTGAGGTGGTGCTCTGCAGATGTAACCCATCTGCTTTAGGGTTCTACATGTTCTGAGGTGGTGCTCTGCAGATGTAACCTCATCTGCTTTAGGGTTCTACATGTTCTGAGACGGTGCTCTGCAGATGTAACCCATCTGCTTTAGGGTTCTACATGTTCTGAGATGGTGCTCTGCAATGTAACCCATCTGCTTTAGGGTTCTACATGTTCTGAGGTGGTGCTCTGCAGATGTAACCCATCTGCTTTAGGGTTCCACATGTTCTGAGACGGTGCTCTGCAGATGTAACCCATCTGCTTTAGGGTTCCACATGTTCTGAGGTGGTGCTCTGCAGATGTAACCCATCTGCTTTAGGGTTCCACATGTTCTGAGGTGGTGCTCTGCAGATGTAACCCATCTGCTTTAGGGTTCTACATGTTCTGAGACGGTGCTCTGCAGATGTAACCCATCTGCTTTAGGGTTCTACATGTTCTGAGACGGTGCTCTGCAGATGTAACCCATCTGCTTTAGGGTTCTACATGTTCTGAGACGGTGCTCTGCAGATGTAACCCATCTGCTTTAGGGTTCCACATGTTCTGAGACGGTGCTCTGCAGATGTAACCCATCTGCTTTAGGGTTCTACATGTTCTGAGGTGGTGCTCTGCAGATGTAACCCATCTGCTTTAGGGTTCCACATGTTCTGAGACGGTGCTCTGCAGATGTAACCCATCTGCTTTAGGGTTTTACATGTTCTGAGACGGTGCTCTGCAGATGTAACCCATCTGCTTTAGGGTTCCACATGTTCTGAGACGGTGTTCTGCAGATGTAACCCATCTGCTTTAGGGTTCTACATGTTCTGAGATGGTATGCTTTCAGAGTGATCTGATTTGAGGTGCTCAGCCTCCAGTGAACAGCTAACAGGCGTTCTTTGCAGGAACAGTTCTGGGTTTTAACATCGTTCACACTGTGAGCTTTGGACAAACAGTGTTTTTTTCCAACAATATTATTTGTGGCCGGTCAAACACGTAAATAAGAGAAAAATAGCGTTTAAAACTCACCACTCCAGGCTGATTACCTCCGAATGACCTGGTGATGTCATCGTAAATTAAATTCTTACGTCCGAAACTAAAACAGCACAAAAGTGCAGGAACGGAGCACTAATGGTGCAGTTCACACCGGCCCAACTGTCAACGTTAGAAACATCAAGTTTACATGTAAAGTCTATGGTGGAGTCCGTCAGACCAGCGTCAGAGTCACTTTCAAAGCTTTCAAGTGTTTCCGGCGTTGAAGCTTGAAACGTTAACAACGCTGAAGTTCAGCTAGCTGAACTTTTGATGCTCTTGACGCTCTTGAAGTGGCATGTCAACCAATCAGAGCGTCTCATCGTAGTGATGTCACTGCACGTAACCTGAATGAAGCAGGAAGTCTTCAAACAGGGCGCGGGACAGACGGAAGTAGCGCTGGAAGCTAACCTCATCCATATGTAGCTCCTAGAGCAAATGGTTAAACTCCTCAAACTCAGAACGCATCTGAAGAACGGGGTGTATCCACAAAGTAAATAAAATGTCCCCTGCAGGGTTCAGAAGTACTCTGTGATCTGTTAAATTAGTAAAAAAAGTTACAAAGCTGCAGATTTCCCAGCATGCACTGCATGTACTCTTTCTGAAATGTTGAAAATTAAACTAAATTAAATACAAATTTATTTTAATTTACAGTTAAATTAAATATGGTTTTATTTTCATTTACAGATAAAGTATACTTTATGTAATGACCTTTTTTTTAAAAAGTACAATAGTAGGTTATCCAGTGGGACCATGACTCAATGTCAGGTGTTGACTGTTACGTTTAGCGCTATTTGTGAGTGGATCCAAATGCAGGAGAGTAGTCTTACGGGGTTGAGCAGAGGTTTAATGATAAAAATACAAGTACCAAAACGGAGAAACACTTACAACAGATGGAGGAAGTGCTCGTGATGACTGGATGGAACGGAGGGAAAACAAAACAAGCACAAATAGTCCACAGTGATGGGTAAGTACATAATCCAAAAACTCCAAAGATCATGACCGAGACAGGGACAGAGAGAGACTAGGACTAAGACAACAACTAAGAACAAACCGACAACAGAGTGACAAAAACTGACTGCTTAAATAACCAACAATCTAATTACAGAAACAAGAAACACCTGAACAGAGAAACACTAGACTGAAGACACAAGCTGAACTGGCAAGATACTGAATGATACATGAGGAGAACAGGAAGTACAGACATAACCAAAATAAAAGCAAAACAGGAAACTAGTTCATGAGAAAATAAAAGCTGAACCTAAAGGCTGGGGATAAATCAAAACACTAGATACACATAGAAACATGAGGAACAAGGTGAAAACACAACTTCACAAAATCTCAATAGATCATAATAAATAGACAAACCCTGGAACCTGACACTGACTGCTTCCCTTAAATAGATCCGCATCAGCATGGTTAAGCAGAAAAGTGTGCATGAGTGCCCTCTTGACTTCTAATGGTATAAATGCACATCCTCCAAAATATTGTAAGGCTTGCTTCTCCCACTGTTGCCAGTGATCCTAAGAAAGTAGTGGGGACAAACTTATCTATTGCAAAAAGTCCTGGGGACATGTCCCAAGCGTCTGGGTAGTGGATGGTTGAGGCTTGGTGGTGGATGGATGGAGAATGGGTGGTGGATGGGTAGAGGCTGGGTGGAGGATGGGTAGAGGATGGGTAGAGGATGGGTGGAGGATGGGTAGAGGATGGGTGGTGGATGGGTGGAGGATGGGTGGAGGATGGGTAGAGGATGGGTGGTGGATGGGTGGAGGATGGGTGGTGGATGGGTGGTGGATGGGTGGAGGATGGGTGGTGGATGGATGGAGGATGGGTGGAGGATGGATAGAGGATAGGTAGAGGATGGGTGGAGGATGGGTAAAGGATGGGTAGAGGATGGGTGGAGGATGGGTGGTGGATGGGTGGTGAATAGGTGGAGGATGGGTGGTGGATGGGTGGTGGATGGATGGTGGATGGGTTGAGGATGGATAGAGGATAGGTAGAGGATGGGTGGTGGATGGGTTGTGGATGGGTGGAGGATGGGTGGTGGATGGGTGGAGGATGGGTGGAGGATGGGTAGAGGATGGGTAGAGGATGGGTGGAGGATGGGTTGTGGATGGATGGAGGATGGGTGGTGGATGGATGGAGGATGGGTGGTGGATGGGTGGTGGATGGGTGGAGGATGGGTGGTGGATGGATGGTGGATGGGTGGCGGATGGGTGGAGGATGGGTGGAGGATGGGTGGAGGATGGGTGGTGGATGGGTGGAGGATGGGTGGAGGATGGGTAGAGGATGGGTGGAGGATGGGTGGTGGATGGGTGGAGGATGGGTGGTGGATGGGTGGAGGATGGGTGGTGGATGGGTGGTGGATGGGTGGTGGATGGATAGTGGATGGGTTGAGGATGGATAGAGGATAGGTAGAGGATGGGTGGAGGATGGGTGGTGGATGGGTGGAGGATGGGTGGTGGGTGGGTGGTGGATGGGTGGTGGATGGGTGGTGGATGGGTGGAGGATGGGTGGAGGATAGGTAGAGGATGGGTGGAGGATGGGTGGAGGATGGGTGGAGGATGGGTGGTGGATGGGTGGTGGATGGGTGGTGGATGGATGGTGGATGGGTTGAGGATGGATAGAGGATAGGTAGAGGATGGGTGGAGGATGGGTGGTGGATGGGTGGTGGATGGATGGAGGATGGGTGGTGGATGGGTGGTGGATGGGTGGAGGATGGGTGGTGGATGGATGGAGGATGGGTGGTGGATGGGTGGTGGATGGGTGGAGGATGGGTAGAGGATGGGTGGAGGATGGGTGGAGGATGGATGGAGGATAGGTAGAGGATGGGTGGAGGATGGGTGGTGGATGGGTGGAGGATGGTTGGTGGATGGATGGAGGATGGGTGGTGGATGGGTGGTGGATGGGTGGTGGATGGATGGAGGATGGGTGGTGGATGGGTGGAGGATGGGTGGAGGATGGGTGGAGGATAGGTAGAGGATGGGTGGAGGATGGGTGGAGGATGGGTGGTGGATGGGTGGTGGATGGGTGGTGGATGGGTGGTGGATGGATGGTGGATGGGTTGAGGATGGATAGAGGATAGGTAGAGGATGGGTGGAGGATGGGTGGAGGATGGGTAGAGGATGGGTGGAGGATGGGTGGAGGATGGGTGGTGGATGGGTGGTGGATGGGTGGTGGATGGGTGGTGGATGGGTGGTGGATGGATAGTGGATGGGTTGAGGATGGATAGAGGATAGGTAGAGGATGGGTGGAGGATGGGTGGTGGATGGGTGGTGGATGGGTGGTGGATGGATGGAGGATGGGTGGTGGATGGGTGGTGGATGGGTGGAGGATGGGTAGAGGATAGGTAGAGGATGGGTGGAGGATGGGTTGTGGATGGGTGGAGGATGGGTGGTGGATGGATGGAGGATGGGTGGTGGATGGGTGGTGAATAGGTGGAGGATGGGTGGTGGATGGGTGGTGGATGGGTGGTGGATGGGTGGAGGATGGGTGGAGGATGGATAGAGGATAGGTAGAGGATGGGTGGAGGATGGGTGGTGGATGGGTGGTGAATAGGTGGAGGATGGGTGGTGGATGGGTGGTGGATGGATAGTGGATGGGTTGAGGATGGATAGAGGATAGGTAGAGGATGGGTGGAGGATGGGTGGTGGATGGGTGGTGGATGGGTGGTGGATGGATGGAGGATGGGTGGTGGATGGATGATGGATGGGTGGTGGGTGGGTGGTGGATGGGTGGAGGATGGGTGGTGGATGGTTGGAGGATGGGTGGTGGATGGGTAGAGGATGGGTGGTGGATGGGTAGAGGATGGGTGGTGGATGGGTGGAGGATGGGTGGAGGATGGGTAGAGGATGGGTGGAGGATGGGTGGAGGATGGGTGGTGGATGGGTGGTGGATGGGTGGTGGATGGATGGAGGATGGGTGGTGGATGGGTGGTGGATGGGTGGTGGATGGATGGAGGATGGGTGGTGGATGGGTGGAGGATGGGTGGAGGATGGGTGGAGGATGGGTGGAGGATGGGTGGAGGATGGGTGGAGGATGGGTAGAGGATGGGTGGAGGATGGGTGGAGGATGGGTGGAGGATGGGTGGAGGATGGGTGGTGGATGGGTGGAGGATGGGTGGAGGATGGGTGGAGGATGGGTGGAGGATGGGTGGTGGATGGGTAGAGGATGGGTAGAGGATGGGTGGAGGATGGGTAAAGGATGGGTAGAGGATGGGTGGAGGATGGGTGGTGGATGGGTGGTGAATAGGTGGAGGATGGGTGGTGGATGGGTGGTGGATGGGTGGTGGATGGGTGGTGGATGGGTGGTGGATGGATGGAGGATGGGTGGTGGATGGGTGGGGGATGGGTGGGGGATGGGTGGTGGATGGGTGGTGGATGGATGGTGGATGGGTTGAGGATGGATGGAGGATAGGTAGAGGATGGGTGGAGGATGGGTGGTGGATGGGTGGTGGATGGATGGAGGATGGGTGGTGGATGGGTGGTGAATAGGTGGAGGATGGGTGGTGGATGGGTGGAGGATGGGTGGTGGATGGATGGAGGATGGGTGGAGGATGGATAGAGGATAGGTAGAGGATGGGTGGAGGATGGGTAAAGGATGGGTAGAGGATGGGTGGAGGATGGGTGGTGGATGGGTGGTGAATAGGTGGAGGATGGGTGGTGGATGGGTGGTGGATGGATGGTGGATGGGTGGAGGATGGGTTGTGGATGGATGGAGGATGGGTGGTGGATGGGTGGTGGATGGGTGGAGGATGGGTGGAGGATGGGTGGAGGATAGGTAGAGGATGGGTGGAGGATGGGTGGAGGATGGGTGGTGGATGGGTGGTGGATGGATGGAGGATGGGTGGTGGATGGGTGGTGGATGGGTGGAGGATGGGTGGTGGATGGGTGGAGGATGGGTGGTGGATGGATGGAGGATGGGTGGTGGATGGGTGGTGGATGGATGGTGGATGGGTTGAGGATGGATAGAGGATAGGTAGAGGATGGGTGGAGGATGGGTGGTGGATGGGTGGTGGATGGGTGGTGGATGGATGGAGGATGGGTGGTGGATGGGTGGTGGATGGGTGGAGGATGGGTGGAGGATGGGTAGTGGATGGGTGGAGGATGGGTGGTGGATGGGTGGTGGATGGGTGGTGGATGGATAGTGGATGGGTTGAGGATGGATAGAGGATAGGTAGAGGATGGGTGGAGGATGGGTAAAGGATGGGTAGTGAATGGGTGGAGGATGGGTGGTGGATGGGTGGTGAATAGGTGGAGAATAGGTGGAGGATGGGTGGTGGATGGGTGGTGGATGGATGGTGGATGGGTTGAGGATGGATAGAGGATAGGTAGAGGATGGGTGGAGGATGGGTTGTGGATGGGTGGAGGATGGGTGGAGGATGGATAGAGGATAGGTAGAGGATGGGTGGAGGATGGGTAGAGGATGGGTGGAGGATGGGTGGTGGATGGGTGGTGGATGGGTGGAGGATGGGTGGTGGATGGGTGGTGGATGGGTGGAGGATGGGTAGAGGATGGGTGGTGGATGGGTGGAGGATGGGTAGAGGATGGGTGGCGGATGGGTGGAGGATGGGTGGAGGATGGGTGGAGGATGGGTAGTGAATAGGTGGAGGATGGGTGGTGGATGGGTGGTGGATGGGTGGTGGATGGATGGTGGATGGGTTGAGGATGGATAGAGGATAGGTAGAGGATGGGTGGAGGATGGGTAGAGGATGGGTGGAGGATGGGTTGTGGATGGATGGAGGATGGGTGGTGGATGGGTGGTGGATGGGTGGAGGATGGGTGGTGGATGGGTGGAGGATGGGTGGAGGATGGGTGGAGGATGGGTAGAGGATGGGTAGAGGATGGGTGGAGGATGGGTGGTGGATGGATGGAGGATGGGTGGTGGATGGGTGGTGGATGGGTGGTGGATGGGTGGAGGATGGGTGGTGGATGGGTGGGGGATGGGTGGTGGATGGGTGGAGGATGGGTAGAGGATGGGTGGTGGATGGATGGAGGATGGGTAGAGGATGGGTAGAGGATGGGTGGAGGATGGGTAGAGGATGGGTGGAGGATGGGTGGAGGATGGGTGGTGGGTGGGTGGAGGATGGGTGGTGGATGGGTGGTGGATGGGTGGAGGATGGATGGAGGATGGGTGGAGGATGGGTGGTGGATGGGTGGAGGATGGGTGGTGGATGGATAGAGGATGGGTGGTGGATGGATGGAGGATGGGTGGTGGATGGGTGGAGGATGGATAGAGGATAGGTAGAGGATGGGTGGAGGATGGGTGGAGGATGGATAGAGGATAGGTAGAGGATGGGTGGAGGATGGGTAGAGGATGGGTAGAGGATGGGTGGTGGATGGGTGGAGGATGGGTGGAGGATGGATGGAGGATGGGTGGTGGATGGATGGAGGATGGGTGGAGGATGGATAGAGGATAGGTAGAGGATGGGTGGAGGATGGGTAGAGGATGGGTAGAGGATGGGTGGAGGATGGGTAGAGGATGGGTAGAGGATGGGTGGAGGATGGGTGGAGGATGGGTAGAGGATGGGTGGAGGATGGGTTGTGGATGGATGGAGGATGGGTGGTGGATGGATGGAGGATGGGTAGAGGATGGGTAGAGGATGGGTGGTGGATGGATGGAGGATGGGGGGAGGATGGGTGGAGGATGGGTGGTGGATGGGTAGAGGATGGGTGGAGGATGGGTGGTGGATGGGTGGAGGATGGGTGGAGGATGGGTAGGGGATGGGTGGAGGATGGGTGGAGGATGGATAGAGGATGGGTGGAGGATGGGTAGAGGATGGGTGGTGGATGGGTGGAGGATGGGTAGAGGATGGGTAGAGGATGGGTGGAGGATGGGTAGAGGATGGGTAGAGGATGGGTGGTGGATGGGTGGTGGATGGGTGGAGGATGGGTGGAGGATGGGTGGAGGATGGGTGGAGGATGGATAGAGGATAGGTAGAGGATGGGTGGAGGATGGGTGGTGGATGGGTGGTGGATGGATGGAGGATGGGTGGTGGATGGGTGGAGGATGGGTGGAGGATGGGTAGAGGATGGGTAGAGGATGGGTGGAGGATGGGTGGTGGATAGGTGAAGGATGGGTGGTGGATGGGTAGAGGATGGGTTGTGGATGGATGGAGGATGGGTGGTGGATGGGTGGTGAATAGGTGGAGGATGGGTGGTGGATGGGTGGTGGATGGGTGGTGGATGGATGGTGGATGGGTGGAGGATGGGTAGAGGATAGGTAGAGGATGGGTGGTGGATGGGTGGAGGATGGGTGGAGGATGGGTAGAGGATGGGTAGAGGATGGGTGGAGGATGGGTGGTGGATGGGTGGTGGATGGGTGGAGGATGGGTGGTGGATGGGTGGTGGATGGGTGGTGGATGGATGGTGGATGGGTGGAGGATGGGTGGTGGATGGGTGGTGGATGGGTGGAGGATGGGTAGAGGATGGGTAGAGGATGGGTGGAGGATGGGTAGAGGATGGGTGGAGGATGGGGGGTGGATGGGTGGAGGATGGGTGGAGGATGGGTGGAGGATGGGTGGTGGATGGGTGGTGGATGGGTGGAGGATGGGTGGAGGATGGGTAGAGGATGGGTAGAGGATGGGGGTGGATGGGTGGTGGATAGGTGAAGGATGGGTGGTGGATGGGTAGAGGATGGGTTGTGGATGGATGGAGGATGGGTGGTGGATGGGTGGTGAATAGGTGGAGGATGGGTGGTGGATGGGTAGAGGATGGGTGGGGGATGGGTGGAGGATGGGTGGAGGATGGGTAGAGGATGGGTGGAGGATGGGTGGTGGATGGGTGGTGGATGGGTGGAGGATGGGTGGGGGATGGGTGGTGGATGGGTGGTGGATGGATGGAGGATGGGTGGTGGATGGGTGGTGAATAGGTGGAGGATGGGTGGTGGATGGGTGGAGGATGGGTTGTGGATGGATGGTGGATGGGTGGTGGGTGGGTGGTGGATGGGTGGAGGATGGGTGGTGGATGGGTGGAGGATGGGTGGAGGATGGATAGAGGATAGGTAGAGGATGGGTGGAGGATGGGTGGAGGATGGATAGAGGACATGGAAGAGGATGGGTGGAGGATGGGTGGTGGATGGGTGGTGGATGGGTGGTGGATGGATAGTGGATGGGTTGAGGATGGATAGAGGATAGGTAGAGGATGGGTGGAGGATGGGTGGTGGATGGGTGGTGGATGGATGAAGGATGGGTGGTGGATGGGTAGAGGATGGGTGGTGGATGGGTAGAGGATGGGTGGTGGATGGGTGGAGGATGGGTGGAGGATGGGTAGAGGATGGGTGGTGGATGGGTAGAGGATGGGTAGAGGATGGGTGGAGGATGGGTGGTGGATGGGTGGAGGATGGGTGGTGGATGGGTGGAGGATGGGTGGTGGATGGATGGAGGATGGGTGGTGGATGGGTGGTGGATGGGTGGTGGATGGGTGGAGGATGGGTGGTGGATGGATGGAGGATGGGTGGAGGATGGATAGAGGATAGGTAGAGGATGGGTGGGGGATGGGTGGAGGATGGGTGGAGGATGGGTAGAGGATGGGTGGAGGATGGGTGGAGGATGGGTAGAGGATGGGTGGTGGATGGGTGGAGGATGGGTGGAGGATGGGTGGTGGATGGGTGGAGGATGGGTGGTGGATGGGTAGAGGATGGGTTGTGGATGGATGGAGGATGGGTGGTGGATGGGTGGAGGATGGGTAAAGGATGGGTAGAGGATGGGTGGAGGATGGGTGGTGGATGGGTGGTGAATAGGTGGAGGATGGGTGGTGGATGGGTGGTGGATGGGTGGTGGATGGATGGAGGATGGGTGGTGGATGGGTGGTGGATGGGTGGAGGATGGGTGGTGGATGGGTGGAGGATGGGTGGTGGATGGGTGGAGGATGGGTGGAGGATGGGTGGTGGATGGGTAGAGGATGGGTGGTGGATGGGTGGAGGATGGGTGGTGGATGGGTAGAGGATGGGTGGTGGATGGGTGGTGGATGGGTGGTGGATGGGTGGTGGATGGATGGAGGATGGGTGGTGGATGGGTGGAGGATGGGTGGAGGATGGGTGGAGGATAGGTAGTGGATGGGTGGAGGATGGGTGGAGGATGGGTGGTGGATGGGTGGTGGATGGGTGGTGAATAGGTGGAGGATGGGTGGTGGATGGGTGGTGGATGGATGGTGGATGGGTTGAGGATGGATAGAGGATAGGTAGAGGATGGGTGGAGGATGGGTGGTGGATGGGTGGTGGATGGGTGGTGGATGGGTGGAGGATGGGTGGTGGATGGGTGGAGGATGGGTGGAGGATGGGTGGTGGATGGGTAGAGGATGGGTGGAGGATGGGTGGTGGATGGGTGGTGGATGGGTGGTGGATGGATAGTGGATGGGTTGAGGATGGATAGAGGATAGGTAGAGGATGGGTGGAGGATGGGTGGTGGATGGGTGGTGGATGGGTGGTGGATGGATGGAGGATGGGTGGTGGATGGGTGGTGGATGGGTGGAGGATGGGTGGTGGATGGGTGGAGGATGGGTGGAGGATGGGTGGAGGATAGGTAGAGGATGGGTGGAGGATGGGTGGAGGATGGGTGGTGGATGGGTGGTGGATGGGTGGTGGATGGGTGGTGGATGGGTGGTGGATGGGTGGTGGATGGATGGAGGATGGGTGGTGGATGGGGGAGGATGGGTGGAGGATGGGTGGTGGATGGGTGGAGGATGGGTGGAGGATGGGTGGGGGATGGGTGGAGGATGGGTGGAGGATGGGTAGAGGATGGGTGGAGGATGGGTGGAGGATGGGTGGTGGATGGGTAGAGGATGGGTGGTGGATGGGTAGAGGATGGGTGGAGGATGGGTGGGGGATGGGTGGTGGATGGGTGGTGGATGGATGGTGGATGGGTTGAGGATGGATAGAGGATAGGTAGAGGATGGGTGGAGGATGGGTGGTGGATGGGTGGTGGATGGGTGGTGGATGGATGGAGGATGGGTGGTGGATGGGTGGTGGATGGGTGGAGGATGGGTGGTGGATGGGTCGAGGATGGGTAGAGGATGGGTGGAGGATGGGTAGAGGATGGGTAGAGGATGGGTGGTGGATGGGTGGTGGATGGGTGGTGAATAGGTGGAGGATGGGTGGTGGATGGGTGGTGGATGGGTGGTGGATGGGTGGAGGATGGGTGGTGGATGGGTAGAGGATGGGTGGTGGATGGGTAGAGGATGGGTGGTGGATGGGTAGAGGATGGGTGGTGGATGGGTAGAGGATGGGTGGTGGATGGGTGGAGGATGGGTGGAGGATGGGTAGAGGATGGGTGGAGGATGGGTAGAGGATGGGTGGAGGATGGGTGGAGGATGGGCATGTTAAAAACAGGATGCTGAAAAGAAACAAAGCTCGTGTGTAACTCAGCGATGTTATTGTTTCATTGTAATGTTACAGTTACTTCAAAGAAAACTTAAGTATTTTGTTATATATTGTATCTGTGACATCATCAGAGGGTTTACAGGGTGTATGAGAACCCTGTGAAGACCGTCACCAGAAGAGAATGACAGCGTGAATGAAATAATGTCACTGACAGGAGAGAGAAAGCAGAAGTGGAGAAGCTTAGAGTCTTAATAGACTGTTCAATTCTTCATGCTTTTTTATTTTTATTCTATCTTTAAGTGCAAGCTGACAGTAAATACTTGTAATGAACAGTGTGTTCAGGAGTGTGTTTCTGTTTACACTGTTTAGATAAGACCATAGCCAGAAGGAACAGCAGGAATCATTACAGCAGACTGGGTTGTTTAGCTGTAATAAGACCCTCAAGCCATCACCCTTCTAAACACCTGATCTGTACCTGGTATTAGATCTGCTTCTTAACCTTATTTATTTGGCCTGATCACCAACTACACATTGTCAAATGTCTGTAAATAATAAAACTCACAAACACCAGGAACCAAAATCTTTAGGTGTTACACACTTAGTCCATAAATATGATTCAGATTGTGTTCAATCAGACGACTAAATGAACATTTAGAGTCAGTTGGAAGTTAGTAAATTAAAAGTGGATCAAGAATAATTAGATTGTTTTGTTGTTTCTCACAGTCACTCCCCTCCGTGCACACTCTCCCTGCCTCATGCAGTCAAGCACTCCAATCATAGAGTGTACCAACTTGTTTCTGCCTTGCTGAACAAACCTTTATTCTTGACCCTTACCTGTACCCGAGACATCAGATTAAGAATTAGATGTTAGGTTTCAGACCCTCTATCTCCCTCTTTCTTCGGCACAATGCTGCAGTGGGGGGCTCAGCCATGGAACTAGAAATGTCAATAAAATAAATGTGCAAGTGAGTTAATATCGTCTAACCACTGAAGCTGCTACTACAAAACAACTAACCAACCGTATAACTGCTTTAGATCTAAAAAAACATTTTAAATATGAGCCCGATAGCAACAATCAGTTAACTTACATTTTAAATGGAAATTTGCCTTTGAAGTAGCTGCTGCCGGCTCCTCAACCACCATTTTTTATTAATGCCGTAATGTTTTCTGGGAAATTTGTGAGCGAGGGAAGGCATCAAGGCACGTCCCACGTATCCTTGGTATGTTAGCTAAACAGGAGGCAAACCGAGTACACATGCCTCGGTAGTACATGAACATTGGAATCCGCCTTGGCGGGTCCCGATGACGTATCTCCTAGACAACCGGGGCGGGACCAAGGCGTCGAGGCAAGGTTCCTTGACATTGAGAAACACTTTTAGACTCCCTCAAACCCATAAAGGCTGTGATCTGCTGGGCACGGCTGCCAAAGGAGGTCAGGTCATGGTTCCTAACTGTCACAGAGATGAACTCCCCGTCTGACTAGAGAAAGATCGTTCACTCTCTGGTATCTGCTAGTGGTTCCATAATCACAGACTCTCTGGACAGAGTTTGGAAGTCTGGAAGTTTGCTGTGGGTTACTACATAGAGCTTCCTGGTAGAAGGATGTCTAGTGTTTGGGTCAGAACTAATGTGACATGTGTGTAATTTGTTATTTACACATCTTTCACTGTGTTCGGCTGCTAGTTGCTTCTGTTTGGTTACATGAAGCCAAAGTGTTTATATTGTACCTTTAAGTGGACATAGTGACGTGGACTTTACTTTGTCTGGTTACAGATGTACAAACTGGGATATGATGATTATTTATTGTTAAACAGAAGTATTTTTAAATCTCTCTTTCTTCTCTCAGATACACAAAGATGAAAACAGCCACCAACATCTACATCTTCAATCTGGCCCTGGCTGACTCTCTGTTCCTGGCTACTCTACCTTTTCAGGTATGATGTCTTCACAAGTTTTCATTAGTTTAATAAATACTTTTAGGTAAAATATGTTTTCTTGATTTAGGGAGCATGCCATCTAAGTTAGAACTTTTATGATTTATTGAAATGAGTAGAATCAAAAGGTCTGGAAGTGGTAAACTATGTGGTTAATCACAACTTCAAGGCAGTTTTAAAGTGAAATTATGCCCAAAATGTGATTTTTCTAATTTGTAGATAAATCATCTGCATAAAACATTTTGAGATTATAACCATTATAGTAAACAAAGTCATGGAGTGCAGTTGTTCATGTCTACAATGATGAGGAACAAGTAAGATAGTCAGCAACGTACTAACCCGTTAAATCAGGGTGGGAAGACAAACTCCCATCTGGCACGTGTGTAAAATCCAACCACCCACAGTCTGTCATTCACACACACACTCACACGTTTGGTGGTGATAAACTACAAACATGTTGTAGCCACAGCTGTCCTGGGACACACACTGACAGAGGCGCGGCTGCCAGATGGCACCTCACCCTCTGACCACCACCAAACAGCCACCTGACCCTCCGACCACCACCAAACAGCCACCTGACCCTCTGACCACCACCAAACAGCCACCTGACCCTCCGACCACCACCAAACAGCCACCGGACCATCCAACCACCACCAAAGAACCGCCGGACCCTCTGACCACCACCAAAAAGCCACCAGACCATCCGACCACCTCCAAAAAGCCACCGGACCATCCGACCACCACCAAACAGCCACCTGACCCTCTGACCACCACCAAACAGCCACCGGACCCTCTGACCACCACCAAACAGCCACCGGACCCTCCGACCGCCACCAAACAGCCACCGGACCCTCTGACCACCACCAAACAGCCACCTGACCTTCCGACCACCACCAAACAGCCACCTGAACCTCCGACTACCACCAAAAAGCCACCAGACCATCCGACCACCACCAAACAGCCACCCGACCCTCCGACCACCACCAAACAACCGCCGAACCCTCCGACCACCATCACCAAACAGCCGCCTGACCCTCCGACAACCACCAAACAGCCACCGGACCCTCCGACCACCACCAAACAGCCACCGGACCCTCCGACCACCACCAAACAACCGCCAGACCCTTTGACCACCACCAAACAGCCACCTGACCCTCCGACCACCACCAAACAGCCAACGGAACCTCTGACCACCACCAAACAGCCACCTGACCTTCCGACTACCACCAAAAAGCCACCGGACTATCCGACTACCACCAAACAGGCACCTGACCCTCTGACCACCACCAAACAGCCACCGGACCCTCCGACCACCACCAAACAGCCACCTGACCCTCTGACCACCACCGAACAGGCACCGGACCATCCGACCACCACCAAACAGCCACCTGACCCTCTGACCACCACCAAACAGCCACCGGACCCTCTGACCACCACCAAACAGCCAACGGAACCTCTGACCACCACCAAACAGCCACCTGACCTTCCGACCACCACCAAACAGGCACCTGACCCTCTGACCACCACTAAACAGCCACCGGACCCTCCGACCACCACCAAACAGCCACCTGACCCTCTGACCACCACCAAACAGGCACCGGACCCTCCGACAACCACCAAACAGCCACCGGACCCTCCGACCACCACCAAACAGCCACCGGACCCTCCGACCACCACCAAACAACCGCCAGACCCTCTGACTACCACCAAAAAGCCACCGGACCCTCCGACCACCACCAAACAGCCACCTGACCCTCTGACCACCACCAAACAGGCACCGGACCCTCCGACAACCACCAAACAGCCACCTGACCCTCTGACCACCACCAAACAGCCACCTGACCCCCCGACCACCACCAAACAGCCACCTGACCCTCCGACCACCACCAAACAGCCACCGGACCCTCCAACCACCACCAAAGAGCCACCGGACCCTCTGACCACCACCAAAAAGCCACCAGACCATCCGACCACCTCCAAAAAGCCACCGG
The DNA here is from genome assembly GCA_006937955.1 of Pachypanchax playfairii. Taxonomy (NCBI): domain Eukaryota; kingdom Metazoa; phylum Chordata; class Actinopteri; order Cyprinodontiformes; family Aplocheilidae; genus Pachypanchax; species Pachypanchax playfairii. Next base: position 119,501 of record SSNP01000385.1, on the reverse strand, counting down.
ACCATCCGACCACCACCAAACAGCCACCTGACCCTCTGACCACCACCAAACAGCCACCTGACCTTCCGACCACCACCAAAAAGCCACCGGACCCTCCGACCACCACCAAACAGCCACCTAGACCCTCCGACCACCACCAAACAGGCACCTGACCCTCTGACCACCACTAAACAGCCACCGGACCCTCCGACCACCACCAAACAACCGCCGAACCCTCCGACCACCATCACCAAACAGCCGTCTGACCCTCCGACCACCACCAAACAGCCACCGGAACCTCTGACCACCACCAAACAGCCACCTGACCCTCCGACCACCACCAAACAGCCACCTGACCCTCTGACCACCACCAAACAGCCACCGGACCCTCTGACCACCACCAAACAGCCAACGGAACCTCTGACCACCACCAAACAGCCACCGGACCCTCCGACCACCACCAAACAACCGCCAGACCCTTTGACCACCACCAAACAGCCACCTGACCCTCCGACCACCACCAAACAGCCAACGGAACCTCTGACCACCACCAAACAGCCACCTGACCTTCCGACCACCACCAAAAAGCCACCGGACCATCCGACCACCACCAAACAGCCACCTGACCCTCCGACCACCACCAAACAGCCACCGGAACCTCTGACCACCACCAAAGAGCCACCTGACCTTCCGACCACCACCAAAAAGCCACCAGACCATCCAACCACCACCAAACAGCCACCTGACCCTCCGACAACCACCAAACAACTGCTGGACCCTCCGACCACCACCACAAAACAGCCACCTGACCCTCCGACCACCACCAAAAAGCCACTGGACCCTCTGACCACCACCAAACAGCCACCCGACCCTCCGACCACCACCAAACAGGCAACGGACCCTCCGACCACCACCAAAGAACCGCCGGACCCTCCGACAACCACCATGGATGGACTCGTTCCCGATTCCGTCCATCCTCGTCCCTCTGATGAACTCGTTCCCAATCCTGTCCATCCTCGTCTGTCTGATGGACTCATTTTTTGATCTTGTCCATCCTCGACCTTCTGATGGACTTGTTCCCGATCCCGTCCATCGTCGTCCCTCTGATGGACTCATTCCCGATCCCGTCCATCCTCGTCCCTCTGATGGACTTGTTCCCAATCCTGTCCATCCTCGTCTGTCTGATGGACTCATTTTTTGATCTTGTCCATCCTCGACCTTCTGATGGACTTGTTCCCGATCCCGTCTATCCTCGTCCCTGTGATGAACTCATTCCCGATCCCGTCTATCCTCGTCTCTCTGATGGACTCATTCCCAATCCCGTCCATCCTTGTCCCTCTGATGGACTCGTTCCCGATCCTGATGGACTCGTTCCTGATCCCCGTCTATCCTCGTCCCTCTGATGGACTCGTTCCCGATCCCGTCCATCCTCGTCCCTCTGATGGACTCGTTCCCGATCCCGTCCATCCTCGTCCCTCTGATGGACTCATTTCTTGATCCTGTCCATCCTTGTATGTGGAATGTGTCTCTATTTGCTCCTGGTATTTCTTTCAGCCTAAGGGGACCCAAGCAATCGTCTTACACTGGTTACAAGTCCAGATAAATGAGGAGGGTTTGTGTCAGAAAGGACATCCCACATAAAACTAATGGCTTTGTTTTTGACAGTTACAGAACGTTTTACATATTAACACTCGTTATGTTCTTCACCTTAATGACGTGATACTGAGTGACTTTTCTCTGATCTGTGAATGTTTTCAGGGAACTGACGTGTTTCTGGGTTTTTGGCCATTTGGGAATGCCTTGTGCAAGACTGTGGTGTCTATTGACTACTACAACATGTTTACAAGCACCTTCACGCTGACTGTGATGAGCATAGACAGATATGTTGCTGTCTGCCACCCTGTCAAAGCTCTGGACATGAGGACACCACACAAGGCCAAGGTAAAGGGACTGGTTCCATGGTGAGATGATTGCATCTGAAACCTTCAAAAACTGACATCCAGTAAAATGTTAGCAACTTCCTGAGTTCACCTCAGTAGATAAGATTCAGATTCTGTTTGAAGGGACGTCATGTGTTCTGCCATCCTGTTAGTGAAACTAGACTAAAACAATACAGTTTATTATGTGGTAACATTGTATTTATAGGAAAAGCCTAAAAGTGAATATACAAAGAAGAAATGTCACTGTGTTGTCATGTCTGCAGATGGTAAATATCTGTGTGTGGGTGTTGGCTTCTGCCTTTGGTGTACCTGCAATGGTCTTAGGGAATGTAGAGGAGGAACCAGAGCATAACAGTAAGTACCCAACTTATACAACATTCTGCTTGTTATAAATGTCTACAAGTAGAATTGGTCTTATATTATTAAATATAAAAGTTAACAAGAGTACATAAAACATTAAGATCATTAAATGAAATTAAATTAACCTGTTAGTCTCTATACTGCTGGAAAATGTTAATTGCTGGTTTCTTACTGGTGATACATGATGGATAATTTTTGTAAAATAAATTTTTCTGGCAATCGGTGTGTCACAGCTGACTGAGGTGGTGCTTCACGAGGGTGGAGTCGGTGTGACAAACTTGCAAATAATTGTCCAAAATCATTATTTTTTATAAATATTTCTAGTAAAATCCTCTTGGATTGACACTTGCAGCACAGTTATGAGTGAAACGTGTCCAGATGTCTGATATCAGAACAAATCAATCAGATTTCAGACACTCAAGGGATCATAACAGATAAAAGATCAAAAACATTTTCTCTTTGATTACTGGAACAAGAAAGTTTAAAGACCAGCAATCAGCCATGACATCAACAGCTGACTGTACTGCAAATTCACCAAAATTACAAGGATACAAGGAGGTTTATTGTTGTTATACAGAAGCACAACGAAATGGATTGGAGACATATTTTCTCTCTCACTCTCCCGAGGCAGCCACCTAGGGCGCCAGATGAGTCAAGGACACCATCTCTGGGCCAGAACCGATGTTACGTCTGTCCTCAGTCTGTTGGCGTCCAGTGGACAGGGGAAGGGAGGGGCTGTGCACCTCAGCACTCACTGCTCCAGGGGAATTTAGTACATCGGTCTTGAGACCAGCCGAAACAAAAATAAAAGTAATAAGATTGAAGCCGAAGAATTTCAGCAGCTCCTGTTTGTCAATATGGTACACTTTTGTGAAAAGGTCCAAAACAGCTGAATTTTTGCCAAATTGCTTAGTAATGCTGCCAATAATCAATCAATCACTTCTCCACACCGAGCCGAAACTGCAACTTCTCCAAGGTGGCGCCACTCCTTCCATTTAGATCCAGCAGTGCAGCCAGTTTACGGTTCAGCTCCAGCACCCCGTCAGCCAGCCTGCTGTCTCGAACCTGGCATTCCCTGTCCCGTTCGAGACTCACAGCCAGCTGGTCGCGGTACTGCTCCGAGACCGCATCCAGTTTGCGATCCAGATCTCCTAATCTTTTAGTCCAAGTGTTGCCAGTAGCACCCCATCCAATCCATAACTTTAAAATATGTTGATACATCAGGTAACCACCAACTCCGATCAGAACAAACTGAAATCCAAAAATCTACACATCCTCCACGTCTCCGACTTCCAGAACAGACAGGCATACCATCTTCCACTCGCCCCAGGAATCCATGGTAAACCCGGCCGGCTGTGTCAATTCCTTTGTCCAGTGCGCTGAGTGACCACGAAACCAGATCCATTTTTATAAATTTCCAGTTCGTAGCAGCCAGTTCAGAAGGCACAGAGACACAGACACGAGACAGAAGCAGGAACAGGGGGAGGGGTGAAGAAGATAAGGGAGCAGCTGAGAAATGCGACTGTCCTCGACACGGGCAAGAGCAGTCTAAATTGTACAAAATCTCCATGTTGTACAGTCAACAGATGGACACTGATATGTGGAATAAATATGTTGTATGTATCTTGTATCATGTCACAAGTTAGTTAGACTTTGAGTTACAGAAAAGTAGAACCAGTTTATCCAGGGGGGGGGGATCCTAGTGTTAATCTGAGCACTTGTCACTGTTATATGCTTTCAAATGATACTGAAGTAATTTACTGAGATGTATCATCTTCTACAGTTGGAAACACTTATTTTTGTTTTGATTTGATATATTGAGTTTACATCAGTTAAACATTGACATATTTTCATCATCCCAAAACTTTTAAAAGAGCCCCAAAATACAGAATATCCATCTAAAAGATTCAGGCTGCCAAATATTTGCACAATTTCTGCAACATTTCTAACCCTAACAAAGTACAAAGTAAGTAGCATCCGAGTGGGGATCTTACACCTCTGACTGGACTGGAAGAAATCTCAGAATGACCTTGGACAACTATCTCAATTTCGACAAGCAAATTGACTCTGTGGTCAAGTCGAGTTTCTTTCAGCTCCACCTGTTGGCTACAGTTAAGCCATTTCTCACCCATAGTGACCTGGAAAAAGCAGTTCTTGCCTTCATCAGCTCACGTTTGGATTACTGCAACGCCCTTTATATTGGATTGAGCCAAACTTCACTGCGCCGCTTTCAACTTGTGCAAAATGCAGCGGCCCGGTTCCTCACCAGCGCCCGTAAATGTGACCACATCACTCCTGTTCTGTACTCTCTTCACCGGCTCCCCATTGACTACAGAATCCAATATAAAGTACTGCTGTTTGTTTTCTGTTCGTGACCTAGCACCATTATATCTGTGCAACATGCTCACACCGTACCTGCCCTGAAGAGCTTTAGGTTCTGCTAACCAACACCTGCTGGTGGTCCCACGGTCCAGATAGAAACAATAGGGTGATCGTACCTTCACTGTGGTCGGACCAAAGTTCTGGAACTCTCTACCTTTTAAACTACGTTCCATCACAACTCTCTCCTTGTTTAAGGCCAGATTGAAACATCACTTGTTTAAATTAGATTTTCAGTGTCGCGTCACTTGGAAACAGTTTTTAGTTGGACTGCTTTTATGTATTTCTTACTTATTTTATTCTTTTTACTGTACAGCGCTTTGCACAATTTCCAGTTGTTGTAAGGCGCTTTTATAAATAACATTTGGTTGATTGATTGATTGATTGATTGATTGATTGATTGATTGGTTGGTTGGTTGATTGATTGATTGATTGATTGATTGATTGATTGATTGATTGATTGATTGATTGATTGATTGATTGATTGATTGATTGATTGATTGATTGATTGATTGATTGAATTTAATAAAAGGATTGAGGTGTGGAAACTGATGGGATGGATTGAATGGGATTATGATGTAAACAATCACAGAATCTGCTAGAACATTTTTTTGTATCCAAGTTGTTGGCGTGAGCTTTTAAATAAAGTCACTCGTATTTATGAGCTTTTCAGTATTGTGTTTTTACTGCTAACTTGCATTGCAAAGCACTTGATATAGGAAGATGGAGAGTTTCTGATGGTGTTGGCCCTGCATGTCAATCACTCTGCCACTGCTATTATTATTGTGGTAAAACTGACTGGGCATAAAACAGATTTAAAACATTAATTTGCAAATCTCAGATATGGTGATTTGATTTTTTAAATCAATCAATAAGTTTTGATAGTGTTAGTCCCCTTGCTCAGTATTAGCACCTGCTGTCACATGCAACCTGTTAAAGCAGTTATCACATGCCACATAAATTTGACAAGTAATTTTACCATATTAATGAGAGTACTTCCTCAACAATATTTCAGCTTTCATTAATGACAGTCCATCAGTTTGAGTAAAGAGGAAGTAAATTAAAGCAATGTTTAGGACTTAACAAGTACACACCACAAGGAATGAGAGAGAGATAAAGTAAAGGACATGTTGGACGCAGTCGATTGGGACATTAACTTACTGTAGACCATTACTTAAGCCTTAAATAGCAAAATGAGTCAGAAAACCCATTAGTGAAGTGGCCAGTGAGAGAATCCAGAACATTAAGCTTTCATTTTATATCTAACTGCTTCTTCCAGTCACTCACTTTCCTCTGAATGATTTGTCATGTATAAATAAAAATAAACATACCTTTACCTTAGACCTCTGTCTCAGAATCACTTTTATGTGCTCAATGTTCAGCGTACGCACACAAATATGTGTTCATGACATTTAACACTAATTAGACTTCATACCCCAGAACAGAACCAGCCCTCCTTATCAGTCTGTTCAACCTCTTCATGTCACTTGCTCTGATGCTCCGCCCCCAACAGGTGACTGCAGGTGTGATCACACTCTCCACAACCGATTTATAAAAGATCTTCAACATCTTGCTGTAAACGTTGAAGGATCTAATCTTCCTGAGGAAGTCCAGTCTGTCTCTTCCTAAAAACGGCATCACAGTCTCCAGTGCAGTCTGTTGTCCAGGTGAACACCAGGTATTTATACTCCTCCACCACCTCCACTTCTTCTCCAATGATGGAAATGGGTTTTGGCATGTCTTCCTAAAATCCACAATCATCTCCTTTGTCTTGTTCACATTCAAGATGAGATGATTGCTCGAACACCAGGACACAAAGTGGTCCACCAGTTCTCTGGACTCAGTCTCTTGTCCATCTCTGATCTACCAACAACTGCAGAGTCATCAGAGTATTTCTATAGATGACAGGACTCTGACCTGTACTGAAAGTCTGAGGTGTACAGAGTAAAAAGAAATGGTGAGAGTACAGTCCCCTGTGGTGCTCCTATGCTGCTGATCACCTGGTCAGACGTACAACTCTTCAGTTTCACATACTATGGTCTGTTTGTGAGGTAGTCCTTAATCCAGGTGAGTGTGGAGGCATCCACCTGTGTTTTCTGGAGGTTTTGACACAGTAAAACAGGCTGAATTGTGTTTAATACACTAGAGAAATTAAAAAACATGATCGTCACAGTGTTGCCTGCTTTGTCCAGATGACAGTGGGTTTGTTGAAGCAGGTGTATGACGGCATCTTCCACTCCAACCCTACGGTGATAAACAAACTGCAGTGGGTCTTGAAACGTGCTTGTTTGTTTGTTTAGGTGGACCAACATGAGTCTCTCCAAGACCTTCATGATGTGGGATGTTAGAGCAACAGGCCTGTTGTAGGGCTGGGCGATATGAACCAAAATTCATATCTCGATATTTTTCCCCTGAATCTTGATACACGATATATATCGATATCATTTTTTTCTTCAAGTAACCAAAGAGACGATTCTAATTTACAGCCTTGAGTGCTAAATGCACTTTTACAAACTAGCAACAGCTCATGTCCATTAAAACAGTTCACTAAAATTGAAATGGCTGTAAATTAAATGAAACTTTCCTAAAACAAAATGAATGAAAAATACTCTTCCATGACTAAAACAAAAATACAGTAATGTGAAATACAAAATAAGATCCAATGAGCAAAAATAAAAACAAGTCAGTACGATCTTCATGACATATTATCAAGTTTTGTCTCTACTAAATACTCGTCTTGTTTGTAGCTCTGTTCAAACGTTTTTGTGTAAATATGAGAAATGAGCTGATGAAAGAACCTGTCCTGTTGATCTACATGTTGGTGGTCAGAGCAAAGTGTCGTATTTCAACAAAGCAGAGAGACTCTCTCACATCTGCACACGTCTTTTATCAGATTATTCTTTCTAAATAACTTCGGATTGGTAGCGCTTATATGTAACTAGCTGTTTAAAGCTGGACAGTTGCCATGGAAACCGTGTCTTTAGTGCATGTCAGCTTCTGTGCTTTTCTGCTTGTATGTGACCGAACGGGTCAGAAAGTTCTGCTTGTTTCAGCATGGAAGACTGATCCGATTTTACTGAGTTACGACCCACAGTTTAACTCCCTGCAGCTTTATGCTGCTGCTGTAAGTGATGAAAGATGTTACATGTGCACGAACTTTTGATCAGGACGTGTTTTCGGCGCGGCGCACTCTGCAGAATACACGTTTCTACCGTTCAATCCAAACTACCTCCAAATCAGCAAACCATTATTGTCATTTTACTGCGCAGTTCTGTGTTGAATTTTTCCACCGTTTGTTTGTGACCATGATGTGAGGCTGTCGCGAGCGACAGGACACGTGTTTGCTTGACAACATCTCACCTGTTAAACCCAAGCAGGCAGGTTGCTCAGCTGCACTGCAGAGGCGGAGCCATGTGCGAGACAGACGAGGAAGGAGTAAACAAGGAGAGCAGCGACTCTGCCGCTGTAATTTCAGCTCAAAATAAACCATCTCGAGAAAAACGATATTTCCTTTTTCTATATCGTATTATGAAAAATTCACGATATTTTTAAAAAGCTCGATATATCGCCCAGCCCTAGTATGTAGTCATTAAAGACTGATGGATGAGATGTCTTTGGTTCTGGAACAAGACAAGATGGTGTCTGTGAGGGATTTTGTCAATGTTCGTAGAGTTGAGCGCAAACGAGACTGTTACATGTCTGCTGGCATGGCAACCAGCCATGAGTCCAAACCTCCGTTCAGCCGCTACGTCCAGGAGGATTTGTGGTTCTGAAATCTAGAAGGTACTAGAATCAAGTACCTTCTCCTGGGTGAGGCTGAGGTTAAAGATACGCTGCAGAATCCCACACAGCTGATCTGCACAAGCCTTTAGGACTCTGGGACTAACACCATCTGGACCAGCTGCCTTGTTCCTGTTCAGTCTCTCCAGCTGCTTCTTCATGACTGAGGTAGAAGGTGAGACAGTGATGTTAGACAGGGGAACTGTAGATGAAGGGAGGGTGAGAGGTCTGTTTGTCCTGCAGATGTTGGACTTGTCTCCAAACGGAACCTGTTGAAGAACATGTTCAGTTCATTGGTTCTATCCAGACTTCCATCTAAGTGATCCTCCTTCGACTGGATTATAACCGGATTGTTTCTGGTATGAAGATGGATTCTATTGAAATTCTGAAATATTTTTTAAAATTTCAATAAAAAGAGATACTTCATCCTTATCTTCATGTCTGTCTGTTAAAAAACAACTTACCCCCCCTTCAGTAGATGTCCTTGCACTTGCTTCATTTTAAAGAATGTGTTTGAAAAAAAAGGCATGTCTAATCACCGAGCAGAACTTTGATTGACATGTTGAGCTTGCACACAGCCAGCAGTACAGAGAGGCACTGCCGTGTCGCAGAGGCTCCTAATCTGAGCGTGCAGAGAAAATAACATGCATAAATCACATCCACACAATCACATCCACACAATCACATCCACACAATCACATCCACACAATCACATCCACACAATCACATCCACACAATCACATCCACACAATCACATCCACACTATCACATCCACACTATCACATCCACACTATCAGAGCCACAGCAGTAAAACTGAAGTCTTTGCCCTGATTTCATTATTATTTTACTGATATTATTTATTCTCTTTGATGTACTAAATCTCTGTGTGCAGGTCTTTGGTGAGCTGCTTGAGACAACGGGCGGGTGGGGGTCAGAGGCGTAGCCTGCCACCAGGCAAGGCAGGCAATTACCTGGGCCCCCAAGCCACTAGGGGCCCCCGAGGGCCAACAAATTAGACACAATGAGCACAGAAATGAGAAGTTGCAGTGACAATTGGCCATTGCAAACTCCCTGACAGGGCCCCTCAGCTGAGCCAAAGTAAACTCACCCCTCCCCCACCTGTCTTCTCTCAGTGAGTGAGGTGTACAGCAAGTCAAGTCACATTAATTTACCAAAGGTGCAATGAGGTGGAAATAAGTTACTAATGTATTTCTTGGCAAATGTTGGAACTAATAGAGGAAATAGTTTAATTAGTTCCATGTAGCCACAAATTAATTGGCATACAACAGTTGATATAAAGTATCTGGAATTTATACAGCTTGTTATGCTAAGTCTGCTTCGGCTCATAGCTCCTTTATTCTTTCTTTTTTTTTCCGGCGGTGCAGCTTGACAGAACACATCGGAGCCTCAGTCAGACTCAGCAGGGATTGAAAGGTGAAATATTGTGTTAGAACCTTAAACAGACATTGCTAAATGAACAAGAATGAACAACTTTTTCACTACAAGCTCGTGGTTTGGGACGACAAAATAGGAAGATTAGATGATGTTATGCAACTCACGTCTTTTTAATAATAAGATGTGATCATGTGACGCAACAACCTGAAACTTTAGTCTTGTAGCTCCTCAGAGTTAGAAGGAAAATCCAGCATCAATCAATATGAGCCAGAGTGGGCAGGATTATTTACTGAGTGAGTATTATTAGTATTAATATAACGAAGAGCTGTAGACCTGCTCCATATGAAAACTACCCTGCTTGCTGATTCAACACTACAAAAATAAAACTGACATGAATTACCTTAATCAGAGGTTTTGTGAACTTATGAGATTTATGTTGAGAGTTTTGAATATTTAGTAAGTAAGTAAGTCAATTTTTTATAACATTCTTCACAGGATAAAAACCACAAAGTGCTCTACAAATATAAAACAAATGAAGTAAAACAAAAAGTGGTTTATTATCAGAAGCAGTCTGTAATGATGAGAGGATTTCTCTTGTCAGTATGAAATGAACAGGTGTGTAAACAAGCAGGTATTAGTTCTAATAGAACAACTTTCTATGTCCAAATGACAGAGTGACCTGATCAAGACAGTAAATACACAAAGCCACAGTGAAAAGAGAAAAGAATGAAAGTAATATAAAATAAGCTCCATGTTTTTCCATTGATAATATCTTAACTGCTTGTGTTTTTCATATCAAATGCTCTAAATCTTTATAGAATATTATTTCTTATTGTGACACACGTCCAACAGACGAGTTTAGAGAAACTGGAGGAAGTTTGAAAGGGAGAACAGAGTCGACTCAGGGACTGATTACACAAGCAGCAGATTATTGGATGTGTTGTAAAGAATAATGTAGATATGAATAAATGATTAAATAAATCTACCTTGTGGAGTAATTAACCCTCATTTGCACCAAATTTGACATTTTTAAGAAAAATATTCTGGATTATAACTACTACTACTACTACTACTACTACTACTACTACTACTAATGTCATTTAGCAGACGCTTTTATCCAAAGCGACTTACATTGAGAGAACATACAAGCAAGAAATCAAAGAGAAGGAAACAATATAAGGAGGCGGACTGTTTGGAGTCCAGTTTAATTCCAACGCTGATACATCAAGTGTATCAATTTTTTTTTTTTTTTTGTGAGAGATAAATTCTCAAATCGATATCATAAATCATAAATTAATCCTACATTAAGACTGAAAGTGTTCTTTAAAGAGGTGAGTCTTAAGTCTGCTCTTAAAAGTAGCTGCAGACTCTGAGGATCGGACCGAGTTTGGTAGGTCATTCCACCATCGGGGGACAACAGAGGAGAAGAGTTTGGAACATGATCTCATGCCACGTTGTGGTGGAAGCGCTAGGCGTCTTTCAGCGGCTGAGCGTAGCTGACGCGTGGGAATGTAGGTTTGGATGAAGGAGTGAAGGTAAGTAGGAGCTGTGTGTGTTAGAGTCTGGTAAGCCAGAAGCAGAGCTTTGTATTTGATGCGTGCTGCAACTGGAAGCCAGTGCAGGGAAATGAGCAGCGGAGTGACATGAGCCCTCTTGGGCTGGTTGAAGACCAAACGTGCTGCTGTGTTCTGAATCATCTGCAGAGGTTTAACCGAGGACGCCGGAAGACCGGCCAGCAATGAGTTGCAGTAGTCGATCCGGGACAAGACCAGGGCCTGGACCAGAAGCTGTGTGGTGTGGTCTGTGAGGATTATAAGACTTTACAGAACAGTGTGCTGCTGTAGATTTAACATGTAAGGTTATAATTATATGATTTTAACAATAATACGTTGTGATATAAAGTGGGCCGGTCTGAGGCATGAAACTCCAAGACTGAAAATGAGTCCCACTCCGACTCTGGGCCGCGCTAATAGGCCTAAAGCTAGCATCAGTCAGACAGCATGCATGTTAGAATTCCATAAATCAAAATGTACTTTCATCTAAAAATTACTCTGTAAATGTCCAAACAGTCGACCTAAAAGCTGCAAAATTATTGATATTAGCATGACAAAATGTCATGTAACCTACTTCCTACCTAAGAAACTGTGTTTACTGTTGAACCAGTAGGTGAGTATCATGTCAGGTAAAAAGTGTAAATGAAATGATACATATTTTATTTTAACTTGGGTGAGTTGGACTTGTTTTAACAACCATGGTGCTGTAAAACATGTTATAACAGAATGAAGTGTCCATCATCTACTGTATAACTAAATAATATTTATTTTCCCCTTTTTACTCAGCACTTGTTTGAAGTACTTCCACAAGTTAAGTTTAAAAATGCTGCTGTTCTCTTTAAAAAAGTTTTTTTATAGTATATTTATTTATTATAATTATTATTTATACAAGTTGCTCAAAATAGTATTTTCTACTTGGATGACAATGTAACGTTATAAAACAATCATCCTGGATAAGCTTTGCAGCACTTTTGTTCTCTTATATATTTTTAATTCTCTTCTTGGTTTTTTATCCATTTGTGTTAAGTGAATCTTTTTACCCTCTACTGTACATGTGTTGTAACGCATCACCCCACTCAGGCATTAATAGGTTTTATTTGAGGTTATAAATATTAATAGAAAAGTCATTCCATGGAACATCCTCTAATTCACACTACGTCAAATCACAGAACCCTATGAAGCAAACACATACACTCACGGCATATTAAGTGTGTTTGATTGTGCTGCAGGGTTTACATATTGAAAACATGTTGTTGAGGCTCACAGATGGCAAGTTTTCTCCAAAAAAAGACAGTATATCCAAAGAATTTGACTCAGTTGCCATGGTAACAGGTGTACAAAGCCTTTCAGGTGACTTTTAAATGGGTAAGTCTACCTTATTGCTCACACAAAGACAAATGGCCAAATATGTCAGCAGACGTGTTGTAAATAGTGTTGATCAACTGAGGCTACAAAGATGCTGCGATTTCTAAGTTCCAATAGTAATACAGTATATAGTAACTTAAATAAATTCTCTAAATTACACTCCAGAAACAGGGTCTTTTTTGAAAGATGCATGGAAAAAGAGGCGTGGCCTGGAGGACCAGCGGGGGGTAGCAGGCTGGGCTGTGATTGACACGTCGCACTGACACACATATGGTCGACCAGCCGCCACCAGAGAGGGACAGATAAAAATGGAGGAAGCTGTAGACAAGATGAGCGGCTCTTATCTGTATCGTTTCAGGTCGATCATTCGCCCTGCAGCAGCTTGGCGGCATAGAATGAGGCCCATCTCCTCATGGTATATTGTTGTTGATCAAAGTGAAAGCTAAATTATGATTAGCTCATGTAATATCTGTGACTCTGCCTCAACATGTGCTGCTGCGTGTGGCCGCTGCCAACATTGTCCACAACAGAATACGTGTGCTTCAGAGAGGTGCCCAAGGTATAAATCAAAGTATTCCAGCAGGCGGGTTGGTGGACGGATGGACGGACAGGCTGGTGGTTGGGTGGACAGGAAGGCAAATGGACAGATAGACAGATAGACTAACAAACCCTGGCAAAAACAACCTCCTGGCATGAATGCACAAGCTGCAAATGTTACACCCTGTTACTGGACTGGACTGGACTCAACTGGAACTGGATCTGGGAAATATTGAGAGAGACATCAAGACACGATGCTTCGTCTGTAGCTGCTCTAGCCAAAAAGAATTTGGTTTTCTCAGAGTTATTGACAGATGCACAAATATTTGTACAACAACATATTGTGCAGTATAAACATAACTCAAATTACTGGTTGTCATGAAATAAAGTCCCAAAATCACTAACATGTAAGATGATCACGTTTCACATATTCTGCAATAAACAGTAAATAAACAATAAACAGTAAATAAACAGTAACCCCAATTAGGTTGGAAAGTAATAACAGTGCTTAAAGAAATAATACTTACATGTACACCTATAAACAGTATACTTCAGACAAATAAACAGTAACTTTACTGGTTAAACACAGATTTTTCATTTAGTCAGTCACATTCTCATTTTGAATTAAACTTACACATCTTCGTTGTTCGTTGTCAATTATGTCTTACAGAACTGAACGCAACCCTCCCACATGCTGCGGCTGCTACAAGTGGTTAAGTTAGCTTTTTAGAAACAAAATAAACGTTACACAAAATATTTTCGTATCAAGTCGGAAAACACAATAACTTGATGCACATTTCTAGAAAAACTCAAAGCAAAAATAAAACATGTCATACCTGGATCTGGAAAATATTAAGAGAGACACTCAGACATGATGATTCTTCTGTAGCTGCTCTACCCAAACTGAAGCATTCTGCTCCCCCTCCCAGCCCTGGTAGACATGACCAGTCGGACCTGAATCCTTCTCCAGACATGGTTAAACAATCGCTGATCTCCTCAACCTCCTACATTGACTGATGTCCTGTCATTTTACAAGTATTAGGAGGGGATCACTAACCAAACAAGCATTGAATAAAATTATGAAATGTATCTATTACACAAATAGCATAGCCAGGTGTAAATAACATGATATCAGATCTGTTGTTTAACTCAAGAAATCCCTGCAGAGAATCCAGGTCAGCCCAGGAACATGAATCCATGTTTTTAATACTGTTCTGATATGTTAGAAGTTTTATTTAACTACGTAAATACTTTTTACATATACTATGCAGTTGTTTCTACGACTATTTCACCATTAAATTGAGTATTATGCTGTAGCTGGTAGGGAGACTAGAGGTCTAGTGGTTTGATATTGATCCAGTTTCAGCCTGCAGCAACATCATAATCCCATCATCACTTTTATTAGTCGACTCCACAGCTGAGCACCGAGATCTCAATTTTCTCTCAAGCATCTGCTTTCTTTTATTATCTTGTTATTTTTCTGTTTCCTGCACAGCTGTTTGCTCTTCTCTCATTTATTCATCTCTTCATTTAAATCCTTTCCTGATTTTTTATTCAGTTTTGTATCTTTATTTTATCTTTTTTGTCCCCATGACATTGTTGAGCTGTAATGAGTAACCTGGATTCCACAGAATCACACCATTAAGGTTTTATTTTTAAAATATCTGAGATGTTCAGCAGTTCTCTGGCAGAAGTTAGAAACAGGTAGCAGGTACAAGCAGGGATTTCAGTAGAGCAAGGTAGCAGATAATTCAGGTGAGCTGAGTTCGGTTACTGTTTACTTCCGGGCGAAACTGGTGACGCGGGTTACGTAATACTGGGGCGGTCACGCAGGTGTCAGCCTGTTGCAATTAGCTTAGCCAGCTTAGCCAATCAACTGTGTGATTGTTAGGTATATAGCCAGACACATTAGGCTGAGCGTCAGCGAGGCGTCAGCGTGTTTGGTCCCACATCGGTTAAGACCACAGAGGGTCAAGACCTGCGAGTCTACCTGCGCGAGTCCACCGAGCACAGTAAGCAAACCACTACACAGACACCATGTGCAAAACACACATCCCAGTCATAGTTGGGCACAGACCTCGACGCACTCTCTATAGACAATGTAATCCGCACTGCCTCATCCAGCCCATGGCGTGTCGGGCTGCCACTGCCTCCGTTACCCTCGGCCTCTGGAACTGTCAGTCCGCAGTTAACAAAACAGAGTTCATCAGTTCTCTGCCGCACCTCTCCGATATACAGGTCCGAGCCCTGACCGAGACCTGGATTCGTCCTGACAACACAGCAACACCGGCTGCCCTCTCTTCTCATGCAGAATTCACACACACTCCTCGTCCTGCTGGAGGCGGTACAGGCATCCTGATTTCCAAAATGTGGAAATTTTCCTCCTTGCTAACCACTACTACCTGCTTCTCATTCGAATTTCATGCACTACGAATCTCTAAGCCCGTCGCTGCCTATGTTTTGGTTATTTACCGCCCTCCGGGAGGCAACATGGAGCAATTTATGGATGAACTGGACACAATCCTATCCGACATTCCAGATGATAACTCCCCTTTAATTGTTATGGGCGACATGAACATTCATATCGATAAAACACAAGCTCATAACTTTCTGGCCCTGGTCCACTCCTTCAATCTCAATCTGGTCCAGACTCCCCCAACACACAGAGCTGGCAACACACTGGACCTGGTACTGACCAGAAACTGCACTGCAGGTAACGTGCAAGTCACACCGCTGCACCTCTCAGACCACTTCCTGATTAAATTCAGCATCTCCATCCCTTACGTACCTAACGCAAAAGTAAAGACTGTCTCCTACCGCAGAAACCTTCAATCTCTCACTCCCTCGCAGCTATCGGAGCATGTCTGCTCCTCCCTCCCTTCCTACTCGGTGCTCTCAACTCTGCCTGTAAATGACGCAACAGAGACGCTCTGCTCCTCACTAGCTTCTTCTCTGGACGAAGTCTGCCCTCGTGTGTCAAAGCTGGCCGCCCGGCAGCGTCCTAGTCCGTGGCTCACAGACACTCTGAGGGATCACAGAGCTGGTCTGAGAGCAGCTGAAAGGAAATGGCGCAAATCCAAAAATCTCTCTGACTTGTCCGAATACCAGCAAAAGCTCTCTAGCTTCAC
>SSNP01000385.1:58551-97026 GCA_006937955.1 Pachypanchax playfairii | reverse complement strand
TTTGTAAAACATCAAACGGTTTGAAAATCCGTCCAGATATCAACGAGATAAGAGTGTTTATGTCAGTGCAGATCACGTACCTTCATTCACTACAGTCTGCCAGAGAGCTTCACTGTCGTAAGATGGCCGCCGCCCACCGGTCTTCCTCTCACAAACTCCACGATGACAACTAGTATCTATATACAGTATACTGTATGTGTTGAGACCACAGGCTCGGTGCGCTTAGTCAGCGCGGCCAGAAGCCGTCGTGGCTGGGCTGTTGTTGAGGCAGAGGGAGACAGGATGGGTCCTGTCTCTGAGAGTTGTAATGCTAACATTGGCTAACTATGCTAACGGCTTGAACCAAACTTCTCACGGGGCGAGTGCGTCTTCGAGATGGTTTTATATGCAAACCCGTGACAGGGCGTGCATGTGAGGTGGTGCCAGTGACGTAGACACAGGAAAAAATCTACGCCATGTTCTGTTTCAACTAATCACAAAATTCACATGCAGTAGCCACCGTTCAACCCTAAGAGGGCAGCACTAAGACGTTTTTTAACCTAAAAGTGTTGAATTACACAGATTTACAAGAAAATGTCAAAAAATGCCCAGAAACTGAAATACTGCATTAGTAAAACCCATTTATACAGTTTATAAGCAAGAAAAAGTTGTTTTTGGGTGCAGTTACACTTTAAGGCTGCAGTGTGTCATTAGTAGCTACGTTTACATGCGCCAAATTTCCCCAATCTGATTAAAATCTTGGTCGATCAGAATTCCCAAATCCCTGTTTACATGGACACTAACTGAAATGATCTGATCATGCCATGAGTACACATGCACCAAGCACTCAATCAGGTTAAATGAGTTGAGCATGCGCACAGCGAGTTGTCTTTCCGGGGGAAAGTAAACAAACTCTGTCCTTTCTGCACGTCTTTCCCGCCCCATCGTGTGCTCGATCTGACTCACGTTATCCCCAACATGGACCTTCTGCAGGTGATTACCTTTATGTTTGGGTTTTTACTGGTCGCATTAACCAAGCTAGAGGCTGAATACATATTACTACTGCTCCTCCACCACAGGAGAGGAGAGCAGGATGACAGGATGACTGCACCAGCAGACCACTTCTGTTTACCTCCCGCTATGTTTTCTACTTGGGTCTGCGAAAGCAGAAAGACGTCACGCTGAAGTTGTACGCATGCGCAGTGGGCTTTTTTCACCCCTTCTTTCCGAATGGGTGTATACATGCACGTCTATCAGAATGAAGATCGGACAAAACCACCCCTCTAGATCGGAAGTAAATTTCATTCTGATCAGGCTGCATCGGATCAAAACATTCTGATTGACATGTTTACATGACGTATTATTGTTCTGATTGGGCGTTTATTCTGATTAAATGTGCCCATGGAAACGTAGCTAGTGTTAGATTTTTTTGTGCTGTGACATGGACTGAACTATGTGGAATAAATTGTTGCTGTTTCAACCACACTTGGCCTCCACATCTTCTGCACTCTAAATCCAGCCGTAAGAAGCCACCTTACGACACTGTCACTGCATCGATGTTTGTGGCTCATTGCTGCATTCAAGGCCAATAAAAACTCAGTCTTTTTCTTATATTTTCTCTCCTGACTTGTCAGTGTCAGAGCAGCCTCATAATCTCACAGCTGCAGGGAAAGTTACAGTAAAGCACTCTGGATAATTGGGGTCAAAAGCTCTTCCGTAGATGCAGCAACAGTAAAATAATAATCACCAGCCGCCCTTGTGTCACTTAAAGATGCTCTAACTAATCCTGAAAAAAAGGCTTCATGTGTGGAAGTGTGTGTTTGTCGCTGTGTTTTTATGTCTGATGTCAGATGTTGAAAGTATGTCAAGTTTTTTTGGTAAAAGTAAGTAAACACCCGAACCACAGAGAGATCCTCTTCAGGTCTTCCTTCCACCTCACTTACATGGATCTCTTAGTAGTTCACATTTATGACTTTTCTGAAACGATTCTTCATCAATCTTTTTGATTTGATTGATTCTTTATTGATCCTCTTAGGGAAATTATTTTTCTGTATTTGACCCTGTGAGGAGCAGAGGGCCGCCATGTTGCACAGATCCTAGGGGCCGTATCAGGGTTCAGTAGCCTGGCACACATATAGACAGAAAGTCTAAAAACTAATTGGGTCCAGTAGGACAAAACAACGTTCACTCATGGCAATCAGAAGGGTGGACAGACAGGCGGGGCTGAGGCAAAAGCAGGGTCAGAGTCCAGGAAATCCAATCAGCAGCCAGTCCAACAGGGAAAGGAAAAAGACAGGGTCAAGGTCAGTCCGGGGGTCGAGTTCAGTCCACGGTTAAATCTTTTAGTGCTGGCCACTTTCAGATTTCATGTCCCCCTCAGTACCAGAGATATTTAGCATTTTTACTGATTTTTAAAGACCCACAGAATATTTTCTCCTATGACTATGTGAATTCTGAAACCATCAGCACAAAATTTAGTCTTTCTTCTTTCAAAAGCAAAAATCCAAAATGTTTCTACCTCTTTCTGTTATTTAGTAATCTGCAGTAGAAAAGAGGAACTTTGATGAAAATCCACACGTTTCAGGACTAATAGCTGAGATAAAGAGCGTTTTGTATAAAGAGGTTTTTCAAGAAGATCAGTGACTTTGATGTAAATATTTCATGTTTCAATGATTCATTCAACATCTGAACTATGTTTTACTACTATGGAAGTAAAAAAGTACTTTTGATAGTTTATTTTATGTCTAAAAAGAGTCATTTATAGACAATTTCAGCATTTAAATAAAATATAAGAAAAAAAGCACCAAATTTCTGATTCAAATACTCTGTGTGAGTGTGTGCACGTGTGACTGGCGTGACCCCCCCACCCCCACCCCCTACCCCCAACAGCCATTCCTTTGTTTATGAACACTTACCGTAGCCTATGTTTTATGCAGTGAATTGTTCATTATTTTGCTCCCTGCTGCCTTTAGAAGATCCTAACAGCAGATACTGGTCTGATAAATCCACCTCAGCTTCACTAGAATCACCAGAAGAACCTCAACGTCAGGCTGAAGACATCACAAGTCCCAAAATGACGAGCTGGATCAAAAACTGTGCCACCTTCGACATAATACTTGTTCCCGGTAGATCCGGTAGACACGCTGGAGGGATTTTATCCATGTAATAAACTCCACCACCTGCTCAATTCTATACTAGTTTGTAATAATCCCTGAACAACCAGATCGGGTTACAGCTGTTTCACAGGCTCTGAACCGCTTCCTCATTCACCGTCTGTCTCGTCCTGAGTGTCTGGCTCCTCCCCCGCTGCACACCCATTGTTATACAGTAAATAAGGGTGATCTCACCCAGAGAAGTGCACCACTGCCCCCTCCTGGATAATATGACTAAATACACCCTGTAATGAGTTCATATTCAGTGAGCAGCTGCCCCAGAATGCTTTGTGGGATTTAAGCCAATAAAAGCTGTAGAGACGTCAAGACGTCTATGGCACTGAGCGTTCGGATTTAGTTTGACGTCTATGGCATCGAAAGAGTTAAGTTCAGTCCAGGGGTCAAGGTCAGCCCAGGGGTTTAGGTCTGTCTAGGGACAAGGTCAGTCTAGGGTTGAGGTTAGTCCAGGGTCAGGAGCAGTCCAGGGACAGGTTCAGTCCAGGGGTCGAGGTCAGTCCAGGGTTCGAGTTCAGTCAAGGGGTCGAGGTTAGTCCAGGAGTCGAGGTCAGTCCAGGGTTTGAGGTCAGTCCAGGGGTCGAGGTCAGTCCAGGGTTCGAGGTCAGTCCAGGGTTTGAGTTCAGTCAAGAGGTCAAGGTCAGTCCAGGGGTCGAGGTCAGTCCAGGGTTCGAGTTCAGTCAAGGGGTCGAGGTTAGTCCAGGAGTCGAGGTCAGTCCAGGGTTCGAGGTCAGTCCAGGGGTCGAAGTCAGTCCAGGGTTCAAGGTCAGTCCAGGGTTTGATTTCAGTCAAGAGGTCAAGGTCAGTCCAGGGGTCAAGGTCAGTCCAGGGTTCGAGGTCAGTCAAGGGGTCGAGGTCAGTCCAGGGTTCGAGGTCAGTCCAGGTTTCGAGTTCAGTCAAGGGGTCGAGGTTAGTCCAGGAGTTGAGGTCAGTCCAGGGTTCGAGTTCAGTCAAGGGGTCGAGGTTAGTCCAGGGGTCGAGGTCAGTCCAGGGTTCGAGGTCAGTCCAGGGGTCGAGGTCAGTCCAGGGGTCGAGGTCAGTCCAGGGTTCGAGTTCAGTCAAGGGGTCGAGGTTAGTCCAGGAGTCGAGGTCAGTCCAGGGTTCGAGTTCAGTCAAGGGGTCGAGGTTAGTCCAGGGGTCGAGGTCAGTCCAGGGTTCAAGGTCAGTCCAGGGTTCGAGGTCAGTCCAGGAGTTGAGGTCAGTCCAGGGTTCGAGTTCAGTCAAGGGGTCGAGGTTAGTCCAGGGTTCGAGGTCAGTCCAGGGGTCAAGGTCAGTCCAGGGTTCGAGGTCAGTCCAGGGTTGGAGGTCAGTCCAGGGGTCGAGGTCAGTCCAGGGTTCGTGTTCAGTCAAGGGGTCGAGGTTAGTCCAGGGGTCGAGGTCAGTCCAGGGTTCGAGTTCAGTAAAGGGGTCGAGGTCAGTCCAGGGTTCGAGGTCAGTCCAGGGGTCGATGTCAGTCCAGGGTTCGAGGTCAGTCCAGGGTTCGAGGTCAGTCCAGGGGTCAAGGTCAGTCCAGGGTTTGATTTCAGTCAAGAGGTCAAGGTCAGTCCAGGGGTCGAGGTCAGTCCAGGGTTCGAGGTCAGTCCAGGGTTCGAAGTCAGTCCAGGGTTCGAGGTCAGTCCAGGGTTCGAGGTCAGTCCAGGGGTCGAGGTCAGTCCAGGGTTCGAGTTCAGTCAAGGGGTCGAGGTTAGTCCAGGGGTCGAGGTCAGTCCAGGGTTCAAGGTCAGTCCAGGGTTCGAGTTCAGTCAAGGGGTCGAGGTCAGTCCAGGGTTCGAGGTCAGTCCAGGGGTCGAGGTCAGTCCAGGGTTCGAGGTCAGTCCAGGGGTCGAGGTCAGTCCAGGGTTCGAGTTCAGTCAAGGGGTCGAGGTTAGTCCAGGGGTCGAGGTCAGTCCAGGGGTCGAGGTCAGTCCAGGGTTCGAGGTCAGTCCAGGGGTCGAGGTCAGTCCAGGGTTCGAGGTCAGTCCAGGGTTTGAGTTCAGTCAAGAGGTCAAGGTCAGTCCAGGGGTCGAGGTCAGTCCAGGGTTCGAGTTCAGTCAAGGGGTCGAGGTTAGTCCAGGAGTCGAGGTCAGTCCAGGGTTCGAGGTCAGTCCAGGGGTCGAAGTCAGTCCAGGGTTCAAGGTCAGTCCAGGGTTTATTTTCAGTCAAGAGGTCAAGGTCAGTCCAGGGGTCGAGGTCAGTCCAGGGTTCGAGTTCAGTCAAGGGGTCGAGGTCAGTCCAGGGTTCGAGGTCAGTCCAGGGGTCGAGGTCAGTCCAGGGTTGGAGGTCAGTCCAGGGGTCGAGGTCAGTCCAGGGTTGGAGGTCAGTCCAGGGGTCGAGGTCAGTCCAGGGTTCGAGGTCAGTCCAGGGTTTGAGTTCAGTCAAGAGGTCAAGGTCAGTCCAGGGGTCGAGGTCAGTCCAGGGTTCGAGTTCAGTCAAGGGGTCGAGGTCAGTCCAGGGTTTGAGGTCAGTCCAGGGTTCGATGTCAGTCCAGGGGTCGAGGTCAGTCGAGGGGTCGAGGTCAGTCCAGGGGTCGAGGTCAGTTCAGGGTTCGAGGTCAGTCCAGGGGTCGATGTCAGTCCAGGGTTCGAGGTCAGTCCAGGGTTCGAGGTCAGTCCAGGGGTCGAGGTCAGTCCAGGGTTCAAGGTCAGTCCAGGTTTCGAGTTCAGTCAAGGGGTCGAGGTTAGTCCAGGAGTCGAGGTCAGTCCAGGGTTCGAGTTCAGTCAAGGGGTCGAGGTTAGTCCAGGGGTCGAGGTCAGTCCAGGAGTCGAGGTTAGTCCAGGGGTTGAGGTCAGTCCAGGGTTCGAGTTCAGTCCAGGGGTCGATGTCAGTCCAGGGTTCGAGGTCAGTCCAGGGTTCGAGGTCAGTCCAGGGGTCGAGGTCAGTCCAGGGTTCAAGGTCAGTCCAGGGTTCGAGTTCAGTCAAGGGGTCGAGGTTAGTCCAGGAGTCGAGGTCAGTCCAGGGTTCGAGTTCAGTCAAGGGGTCGAGGTTAGTCCAGGGGTCGAGGTCAGTCCAGGGTTCGAGTTCAGTCAAGGGGTCGAGGTTAGTCCAGGGTTCGAGGTCAGTCCAGGGGTCGAGGTCAGTCCAGGGGTCGAGGTCAGTCCAGGGGTCAAGGTCAGTCCAGGGGTCGAGGTCAGTCCAGGGTTCGAGGTCAGTTCAGGGTTCGAGGTGAGTCCAGGGTTCGATGTCAGTTCAGGGTTTGAGTTCAGTCCAGGGGTCAAGGTCAGTCCAGGGAAAGGTGCTGTATTGTTTAACGTAAAACAAACTAATTGTTAACTGACAGGAAGCTGAAGGGGTGGAGACAGGTGAGACAAACAGGACAATCAATCGTGACCTGGTGCAGGGAATTGACATGATGACAGGACTTGGCATCAGACCAGAATAAGAAAACTAATGTGAAATAATTAATCTCTAAAATACATAAAATCTCTTCCATCATCATCTTCTTCCACTTACACAATATCAGGTTGAAGGGGCTCTAGGTTCTCGAGATAAACCCAAACATTCTTCACCCCGGTGACACTCTCCAGCTCTTTCTTGAGGATCCCCAGATGTTCCAACACTAGACCACCTCCTTGCCACTGCTGCACCATGAGGTCTTGTCCGTGAACCCCACAAACAGGATCAATGACAGGGGGCATCCCTGATGAAGTTCAACCGGCAGGGAACAAGCTCAACTTATTGCCGAGGATGAGAACACAGCTTTTACTTTAGTTATACAAGGACCCAATAGCCTGTAGAAGTGGGCCTAAGATGCTGTTCTCCCACTAAGTGTCTTTGGGGACCTGGTCATAAGCCTTCTCCAGATCCACAAAACACATGTGGACTGAAGAGGCAAATTCCCACAAACCCATCAGGAACTACATGAGAGTAAAGATCTGGGGTCTCATTTATAAAGCTTGCTTTCACACAAAACAGGGTCAGAAAACTGCGTAAGCAACTTTACACGCAAACTTTGCGATTTATTAAAAAAACGTAGCAGAAAAATATGTATTTTTATTGTGGTCAAAGCAAAAAGAACTAAAGAATATAAACACATTATCTTGCTTTTGGTTTTTTCTAAACTCAGGCTTCTTAAGAAGTGTATTACCTGTAGCTGACCTGTTTTGGGTGTTTACTTCCACCTTCTTCAGAGCTGTTGTTCCTGTAGATGTTACTACCTTCTATGAGCGGGCATAACTTTGGAAACACTACGTGGACAACATAATAGAAATAATACCCAGGGGACAAACAGAAACTTTAACAAAACATCTGAACAATATGGATGAAACCAACAATATCAAGTTCACATACGAAGAAGAGAAAGACAACAGTATAACATTCATGGACATGAAAATAACCAGACAACCAGACGGAACACTAAAAATCAACATATACAGAAAACCAACACACACAGACCAATACTTGCTATGGACATCAGAACATCCCACAATACACAAAATGTCAGTCATCAGAACACTCTACCACAGAGCCAACATAATAACAGAAGATCAAGACCGGAAACTGGAGAAATAACACAAACAAACTGCACTAAAAACCTGCGGCTACCCAAACTGGGCATTAAAAAAAGGAGAACAAGAGGTGAACAAGGAAACATACAACAGACCACCCAAGAAGACCAAAGGGACAGTGAAACCGGAGCCAAAACCCATTATAACCCTCCCATACATTAAAGGAACAACAGAGAAAATAATGACTGTGATGAAAAAAAACAACATCAACACACCAACGAAACCATTTAAGACAATAAAACAACAACTGGTGCATCCAAAGGACAAAATACCATCCGATAAAAAATGTGGCGTTATCTATGAGATCCCATGCAAACTGTGCCATAAAACATACATAGGAGAAACAGACGTTCAGACTGCAGGTCTTAGACTGCGTTCAGACTGCAGGTCTACGTTCAGACTGCAGGTCTTAGACTGAGTTCAGACTGCAGGTCTTAGACTGCGTTCAGACTGCAGGTCTTAGACTGCGTTCAGACTGCAGGTCTACGTTCAGACTGCAGGTCTACGTTCAGACTGCAGGTCTTAGACTGAGTTCAGACTGCAGGTCTTAGACTGCGTTCAGACTGCAGGTCTACGTTCAGACTGCAGGTCTTAGACTGCGTTCAGACTGCAGCTCTTAGACTGCAGGTCTACGTTCAGACTGCAGGTCTTCGACTGCGTTCAGACTGCAGGTCTACGTTCAGCCTGCAGGTCTTAGTCTGCGTTCAGACTGCAGGTCTACGTTCAGACTGCAGGTCTTAGTCTGAGTTCAGACTGCAGGTCTTAGACTGCGTTCAGACTGCAGGTCTTAGACTGCGTTCAGACTGCAGGTCTACGTTCAGACTGCAGGTCTACGTTCAGACTGCAGGTCTTAGACTGCGTTCAGACTGCAGGTCTTAGACTGCGTTCAGACTGCAGGTCTTAGACTGCGTTCAGACTGCAGGTCTACGTTCAGACTGCAGGTCTTAGACTGCGTTCAGACTGCAGGTCTACGTTCAGACTGCAGGTCTTAGACTGAGTTCAGACTGCAGGTCTTAGACTGCGTTCAGACGGCAGGTCTTAGACTGCGTTCAGACTGCAGGTCTTAGACTGCGTTCAGACTGCAGGTCTACGTTCAGACTGCAGGTCTTAGACTGCGTTCAGACTGCAGGTCTACGTTCAGACTGCAGGTCTTAGACTGCGTTCAGACTGCAGGTCTTAGACTGCAGGTCTACGTTCAGACTGCAGGTCTTAAACTGCGTTCAGACTGCAGGTCTACGTTCAGACTGCAGGTCTTAGACTGAGTTCAGACTGCAGGTCTTAGACTGCGTTCAGACTGCAGGTCTTAGACTGCGTTCAGACTGCAGGTCTACGTTCAGACTGCAGGTCTACGTTCAGACTGCAGGTCTTAGACTGCGTTCAGGCTGCAGGTCTTACCCCTCCTTTCCACCGGATGCATCAGCAGCGCGTTACTGCAGCAGCACCTCTCGCTCATGTAATCTGCTGCTTGGCCCTTTCCACCGGGTGCGTATGAGGCGCGTAGCAGCAGGGAAGCAACCATCATTGAAAGAGCACGAAGTCACGCGAGATTAGCAAAATCACGCGTGACTTCCTCAGTATACACAACAACAAGCAGAAAAAAACTACAACATGACTCCAAAAGGTTTGTGTTTTATGTTCTGTCCGTATTATGTAAATATGAAGGACATTTAAAGATCCAGAGGGCTCCCTCAGAGCGTATTTCGGTTTTGGAAAAGTTTACAGCGGGGGTCTAAAAACCCAGTAGTGGAGTGTCATTGTTCAGCAGTTGTCTCTGCTTCACCACATCTCAATCAAACAAGGTTGTGAGAAACTGTTTTTCAACTGTTTTGTGGTTTACACTTCTGTTTCTTGCCTTTTATTTCTTTCTCAGGTGTTGAATGCATCGTTGATTTACCCAAACCAAAAACTCACTGGGAACCTGTTTTTGGTACCTGTGTCTTCCTCTTCTCCTTCCTCATCCCTGTGGCCATCATCAGTGTCTGCTACAGTCTGATGGTCAAACGCCTGCGAAATGTTCGCATCCTGTCTGGCTCCAAGGAAAAGGATCGCAACCTGCGGCGCATCACTAGGATGGTCCTGGTTGTTGTGGCAGCATTTGTTGTTTGTTGGACGCCCATCCAGATCATGGTCCTGGCTCAGTTCCTGGGCTTCAACCTGAGCAGCTTGTACACACTGGTCATGATGCATTTCTTCATCGCTCTGGGGTATGTCAACAGCAGTTTAAATCCGGTGCTCTATGCCTTCCTGGATGAAAACTTCAAGCGCTGCTTCCGTGAGTTCTGTCAGCCATCGCCATTCCGCCTTGATACCCAGCAATCAGGCAGAATGAGGAGCATTGCTCGGGAGGTTGCTGCTGCCTACAGCTACAAGGCTGGAGATGGTGGGGGGCTTGGGGGAGGGACACCTAATCCAGCATGACTAGGCGTGGAGCTCCCTTTGGTTGGGGTAGAACCCCCAAAGAGGGGAGAGACCCATGGGACAGGAAACTCCAATACAGAATTAACTCAGATCACAGCGCTCTAGCGGCACGAGCCCTCCCGCCCCCCAACTAGGAGACTGGCCTGGGGCGGGGGGGATGGAGATGATGATGAGGTTGAAAGGAAAAGGATTTAAGATGGTTATAACAAACCCAGCAATCACCACTGACAAATATAAACATGTCTATTACAGTTAATTGAAGGAATGGGGGGACTCAATGTAGTTCAACCCTCAACCTTAAATTAGGATGGCTGTTGTCTTAATTTTGAATAATGAGAGATAATTTACTCTGAAGCCAAGTCTTAAAGTAGTAAAACCTGAAGTATTTTTGTTGAGTTGAGTAAAGATGTTTGTTTCAGATCTAAAAAAAGCCTCATGAGCTGAAGGAGCTTTTGCCAAATGAACCTGCCACCTTGTTGCTGCACTTCCACAAAACTGCCTAACAGTATTCTTGAGGGTGACTCTACATTTAAATATGTACTTTAACAACAGAGAATTAATCACAGCTAAAGATGCCAAATCTGTGAGACCCTGAGTGAGTTAGGGTCAGAGTGCTCTGGTGGTCCAGGGTGGGGTGTGACCAGCATCTGCTGTATGGATCGTGGCTTCTAGCTGTGAGTTCCTGAAACTGAAGACCGCTTGTCAAGAGTAAAATGTTCTTGCTGTTGTTTTATTGAAAGTTTTGCTGGTTTCCCAGTTTCTGCATGTAGAAACAGAGAAACACTCAGAACAAAATGAGCCAGAAAGACTTGATTTGTTTGTAAATGTTATCGAACATACTGGGAAACTCTTTATCAGTCACATTGTCGTGATGTGTCCTACAGCCTGGGACTCTCGTCTGGAGACGTACTTTAGGGTCTCCGTGATTGTGCAGAAGTTTTGGTGGTTCTGTTTGTGGAGACAAGAAAACTAAAAGATCTAGAGAAAACAGTGAAAGCAGCAGTTGGACTGAGCTGATGACTCTGCTGGTGGTTTTTAAGTAAACTGTATGAATCATGATGAAGGAGTTTCTGTTGAATCTGCTCATAAACTGACTGTTTCCTCTTGAGGATGAGTTTCTCATAAACAAAGATCATTTCATTTGAATTTCTGAAACGTTGAATCATTTGAAATGAAAAGCTTTATATCAAAGGGTAATAATGTTACTTGAGAGAAAACCACTAAGCTGAAGAATTTAATTGGAATCAAGATAATAATAAATATTTTAAATGTTTACGAGATGTGAACGACTCACATCTATAACTTTCTAAGTTATCAAGAGGGTGTGTATGTTTAAAGGTTCATTTAAAAGCAAACATAGACATAAAATATGTCTTTATACTTTTCTGTATAAAAACACATTTACATTTTTTTTTTGCAAGTTATCAAAAAATATACACAGCTTTTTATTTTACTGACTGTTGTAACATGTTTTATATATTATTGACATCAGAGACTCTGGAAACATTTTTCAAATACCAAAAGATGGTTTCATGTTTATTTAAATATTACTGATCAGATCCAAGCAGCGTGACTCAGGTGTGCTGAGACTGACACACCTGGTGGTTTCTACAGGTTTAAGTCCAAGAGTTTTGGAGAGTTCATGATGAATGCACTGAGTGAAAGGAGCTGGGTTCTGACTCCCAGGGCTGTTTGGGTCACAGGGTTCTGACCCCATTTCAAAGGGACAAAGGGGATCTTGGTGTCTTAAAGTTGAACTCCTGAAACAGACATCACACAGGAAGTTCTCATGATTGTGGTCGCCTCTGAATTCACTGAAGCTGTGCGACACACAACACATTTAAAATGATGAAAATCTGTGAAAGAACAAATTCAATGATCATCTTTTAAGATCAATTGAATTATTTCTTGTGTAACTGAAGTCTGATACGTTCCATAAATGTTCCATGTTTGTCCTTTTCTCTTAGTGGCAGTTAATGTTCCTAACCTTTATAACTTACATTCTTAAAACAGTCTGTTATTATAATGCTGCAGAAACTCCAGCAGATTTTAGCCTCATTTAAAGATGTTCCCAAATTTGTTGCTGCCCTTCCAGCTCATAGAAACAAAGCTGCATTTCTCCTGAAGTTAAAAGCAGCTGGCTGATCTTTACGAGATTTTCTTTAGTCTGTTATGAAATCAACAAAACCTGCAACGAGACAAAGTAGCTTTAATCAGCCACTCAGGTGACTTCAAGCTCTTCATCAGCTGTTCAGTCTGTTTACAGGAACTAACAGGATGTTGGGTAGTCTGGTATCACTGTGTGCACCACCCTGAACATGGACCAGATAAAGACCAGATCTGTCTGAGGAGCTCAGAGAGAAGATCTTACATCTCCATCACCATCTCAGAGCAGCTTCATGTGATCAGCTGATCATATTATTAAACAGTATCATGTTGATGTGACTGCAGCAGGAAGACGTCCAGGACGTGGACACAAGAGGAGACACAACCCCAGCTGGATCAGATGGAGTGAGAGGTGCCGAGGAACCATCTAAAACCATCAAGATGAAGTCTTAAGGTCCAGATCCATCACCTCCTCATCTCATCAGTCACATGTTGAACCATGATGAGTTCCATACAAGAACAAGGTTTTTGGGGAGGTTATTGTTACCAACAAATTTGGGATCATCTGTATTGTTGTGCGTGAAGTTGTGTTTTTTTATCAAGTCTTTTGTCTTGTTGTTTTTGTCTTTGCCTACACGTGATGCTCAGATGTTCGCGGCACTGCAGTCATTTACTCTGTGGCTTCCCTTACAGTGAAGTCACTGATTGTAGCTGTGAAATGTTCAAGCTTTAAGAATGTAGATGAATATTTTCTTTCAGTTTCCCTTTAATGTTGTGTGTAATTTGAGTTTGATATCTTTCTACTTTTTGTTTTTATGTATTCTAAGCAGAATTAACGTTGGGATAAGAGGCTGTTTGCTGCCACTCAGTTTGATCATGTTGTCTTGTTCATACAAACCTTGGTGTCTCTTTATGTCTCTGATCTTTGCACAAGATAACAATCTTTCTAAGTTCCACCAACTTACATGCCTTAAATCTGATGTGAGGTTTGTAACTGAAGCCTGGACTATGGCTGAGGAGTTGGTTGTGGTGTTTAATGACACGTGGCTCTGTGATACCAGCCTGATACCAGTCTGAAACCAGTCTGATACCCGCCTGATACCAGTCTGAAACCAGTCTGAAACCAGCCTGATACCAATCTGATACCAGCCTGAAACCAGTCTGATACCAGTCTGATACCAGTCTGAAACCAGCCTGATACCAGTCTGAAACCAGCCTGAAACCAGTTGAAACCAGTCTGAAACCAGCCTGATACCAGTCTGATACCTGCCTGATACCAGTCCGAAACCAGTCTGATACCAGCCTGATACCAGTCTGATAAAAGCCTGATACCAGTTTGAAAACAGTGTGATACCAGTCTGAAACCAGTCTGATACCAGTCTGATACCAGCCTGATACCAGTCTGATAAAAGCCTGATACCAGTTTGAAAACAGTGTGATACCAGCCTGAAACCAGTCTGAAACCAGTCTGATACCTGCCTGATACCAGTCCGAAACCAGTCTGATACCAGCCTGATACCAGTCTGATAAAAGCCTGATACCAGTTTGAAAACAGTGTGATACCAGTCTGAAACCAGTCTGATACCAGTCTGATACCAGCCTGATACCAGTCTGATAAAAGCCTGATACCAGTTTGAAAACAGTGTGATACCAGCCTGAAACCAGTCTGAAACCAGTCTGATACCTGCCTGATACCAGTCCGAAACCAGTCTGATACCAGCCTGATACCAGTCTGATAAAAGCCTGATACCAGTTTGAAAACAGTGTGATACCAGTCTGAAACCAGTCTGATACCAGTCTGAAACCAGTCTGATACCAGTTTGAAACCAGTCTGATACCAGTCTGAACCAGTTTGAAACCAGTCTGATACCAGTTTGAAACCAGTCTGATACCAGCCTGAAACCAGTCTGATACCAGTCTGTAACCAGTCTGATACCAGCCTGATACCAGTCTGATAAAAGCCTGATACCAGTTTGAAAACAGTGTGATACCAGCCTGAAACCAGTCTGAAACCAGTCTGATACCAGTCTGAAACCAGTCTGAAACCAATCTGATACCTGCCTGATACCTGTCTGATACCAGTCTGAAACCAGTCTGATACCAGTCTGTAACCAGTCTGATACCAGCCTGATACCAGTCTGATAAAAGCCTGATACCAGTTTGAAACCAGTGTGATACCAGTCTGAAACCAGTCTGATACCAGTCTGATACCAGCCTGATACCAGTCTGATACCTGCCTGATACCAGTCCGAAACCAGTCTGATACCAGCCTGATACCAGTCTGATAAAAGCCTGATACCAGTTTGAAAACAGTGTGATACCAGTCTGAAACCAGTCTGATACCAGTCTGAAACCAGCCTGATACCAGTCTGAAACCAGTCTGAAACCAGTCTGATACCAGTCTGAAACCAGTCTGATACCAGTTTGAAACCAGTCTGATACCAGTCTGAAACCAGTCTGAAACCAGTCTGAAACCAGTCTGATACCAGTCTGAAACCAGTCTGATCCTAGTTTGAAACCAGTCTGATACCAGTCTGAAACCAGTCTGATACCAGTTTGAAAACAGTCTGAAACCAGTCTTATACCAGTCGGAAACCAGTCTGATACCAGTCTGAAACCAGTCTGATACCAATCTGAAACCAGTCTGAAACCAATCTGATACCTGCCTGATACCTGCCTGATACCAGTCTGAAACCAGTCTGATACCAGCCTGATACCAGTCTGATACCAGCCTGAAACCAGCCTGAAACCAGTCTGAAACCAGTCTGAAACCAGTCTGATGCCATTCTGAAACCAGTCTGAAACCAGTCTGATACCTGCCTGATACCAGTCTGATACCAGTCTGAAACCAGTCTGATACCAGCCTGATACCAGTCTGATAAAAGCCTGAAACCAGCCTGAAACCAGTCTGATACCAGTCTGAAACCAGTCTGATACCAAACTGATACCAGTCTGATACCAAACTGATACCAGTTTGAAAACAGTCTGATACCAGTCTGAAACCAGTCTGATACCAGTCTGATACCAGTTTGAAACCAGTCTGATACCAGTTTGAAACCAGTTTCAAACCAGTCTGATACCAGTTTCAAACCAGTCTGATACCAGCCTGAAACCAGTCTGATACCAGTCTGAAGCCAGTCTGATACCAGCGTGAAACCAGTCTGAAACCAGTCTGATACCAGTCTGAAACCAGCCTGATACCAGTCTGAAACCAGTCTGAAACCAGAGAGAAAACCAGTCTGATACCAGCCTGAAACCAGTCTGATACCAGTCTGTAACCAGTCTGATACCAGCCTGATACCAGTCTGAAACCAGAGAGAAACCAGTCTGATACCAGTTTGAAACCAGTCTGATACCAGTTTGAAACCAGTCTGATACCAGTCTGAAACCAGTCTGATACCAGTTTGAAACCAGTATGAAACCAGTCTGATACCAGTCTGAAACCAGTCTGAAACCAGAGAGAAAACCAGTCTGATACCAGCCTGAAACCAGTCTGATACCAGTTTGAAACCAGTCTGATACCAGTTTGAAACCAGTCTGATACCAGTCTGAACCCAGTCTGATACCAGTTTGAAACCAGTCTGAAACCAGTCTGATACCAGTCTGAAACCAGTCTGATACCAGTCTGATACCAGTCCGAAACCAGTCTGATACCAGTTTGAAACCAGTCTGATACCAGTCTGAAACAAGTCTGATACCAGTCTGAAACCAGTCTGAAACCAGTCTGATACCAGCCTGAAACCAGTCTGAAACCAGAGAGAAAACCAGTCTGATACCAGCCTGAAACCAGTCTGATACCAGTCTGATACCTGCCTGATACCAGTCTGATACCAGTCTGAAACCAGTCTGAAACCAGCCTGATACCAGTCTGATACCAGCCTGAAACCAGTCTGAAACCAGAGAGAAAACCAGTCTGATACCAGTTTGAAACCAGTCTGATACCAGTCTGAAACCAGTCTGATACCAGTTTGAAACCAGTATGAAACCAGTCTGATACCAGTCTGAAACCAGTCTGAAACCAGAGAGAAAACCAGTCTGATACCAGCCTGAAACCAGTCTGTAACCAGTCTGATACCAGCCTGAAACCAGTCTGAAACCAGAGAGAAAACCAGTCTGATACCAGTTTGAAACCAGTCTGATACCAGTTTGAAACCAGTCTGATACCAGTCTGAAACCAGTCTGATACCAGTTTGAAACCAGTATGAAACCAGTCTGATACCAGTCTGAAACCAGTCTGAAACCAGAGCGAAAACCAGTCTGATACCAGCCTGAAACCAGTCTGATACCAGTTTGAAACCAGTCTGATACCAGTTTGAAACCAGTCTGATACCAGTCTGAAACCAGTCTGATACCAGTTTGAAACCAGTATGAAACCAGTCTGATACCAGTCTGAAACCAGTCTGAAACCAGAGAGAAAACCAGTCTGATACCAGCCTGAAACCAGTCTGTAACCAGTCTGATACCAGCCTGAAACCAGTCTGAAACCAGAGAGAAAACCAGTCTGATACCAGCCTGAAACCAGTCTGATACCAGTTTGAAACCAGTCTGATACCAGTCTGATACCAGCCTGAAACCAGTCTGATACCAGTTTGAAACCAGTCTGATACCAGTTTGAAACCAGTCTGAAACCAGTCTGATACCAGTCTGAAACCAGTCTGATACCAGTCTGATACCAGTCCGAAACCAGTCTGATACCAGTTTGAAACCAGTCTGATACCAGTCTGAAACCAGTCTGATACCAGTTTGAAAACAGTCTGAAACCAGTCTGATACCAGTCTAAAACCAGTCTGATACCAGTTTGAAACCAGTCTGATACCAGTCTGAAACCAGTCTGATACCAGTTTGAAAACAGTCTGAAACCAGTCTGATACCAGTCTGAAACCAGTCTTATACCAGTCTGAAACCAGTCTGATACCAGTCTGAAACCAGTCTGATACCAGTTTGAAACCAGTCTGAAACCAGTCTGATACCAGTCTGTATTCGTCTGAAGACAGCTTTAACGTGGCCAAAGAAGAAACAGGTTTTACAGCTCTGGTAGTTACATTTAACTGGTACAATAAATAGAATTACTTGTGTTACTATTATTGATAATATTGTGTTTTCTCTTTGTGAAAAATGTGAATTTTCATTTTTTTTAGTTTATTTATTCCAAGACATCTTAAAAAAAAAGAATCAAAGGAAACATGAATGTGGAAAAACTGTTTTAAACAAGGCCAGCAGTCATCAGGATAATAAACATTTATATTTGTCATTTTTAGTATGTGGGTTATATGTGATTTATCATGCTGTATCACTCAGCATGTGGAGCTGCTGGCTGATGAGAAACAGAATGTATTTACCAAAGTGCTGTCTGGGTAACTGCCACATCATGTTTTATTCATGTCAGCTGAGAGACTGGCGTGAACCGGCTCACGTGTTCTCACACAGTTCAAGGAACACCGGTCACCTCTGGAACATCATGGCAGACTTTCTCAAGTAAAACCACCCATATCATTAAAAACACTGACTCTGGTAGTTTGTTGTACTTCAGCTGAAAGGCTCTACCTGTTAAAGCTGAGGACACATGTTGTATTACTGTTTGGTGTTTTATTTCTCTGTAGCAGGTGAATTTGAGACAGCATACAGGCTGCAGCCAGTCATTATTTGTCTGTTAGCTGTTTATAGATTTTAACTGAGTATTATTATTATTATGTAAAAGTAAGAAACAGAACCTGATGATGTGTTTAACATTCAGCTGTTTCTCTTGTTGTAAGAAATCAAAGTGACTATCTGTGATGATCAATACTGTTACTTTCTCTCAACACAGAAAGATTGTTTTCATTTGTTTACATCTTACAGACCACATGAATGTCAAATGAAAACCTGTTTCACGTCCAGTTTTTAAAAAAGAACAAACAGTATGTTGTTGTTAATATTCTTACTATTGCCAAAAAAGAAAAAACCTATTAGCTGTGTTTTTGGGTTGTGTTCTTTCTAATGTGGGAAAGTGTTTGGTGAATATTCGTGTTACCTGTGGATGCATTACGCTCATCGCCTGAGTCATTAATTTACAGTTAAGAAACTCATTCAGTTCAGTTTCTTCATGGTGAAAGTCATTTTGAAGCCTGATCAAAAGAAGCACTTTATTTCAGATAATGTGAACGTTAGCAGCAGTTTCCCTTCCAACCACCATGATTAAACATCTACAGAACTATGGATAAATCCTTCCTCAGCTAGTGTATTCCTGACTTTCCTTTATGTTTAGAAGTCTTACTTTGGGTATCTTCCTTTTTTTCAATACAATTTTCAGATTAGCTAAAAATTCTGAGATGTAAGATGTTTTAGTAAAACAGAAAAGCAAACAGTGAAAAGGTGAATGGGATCTCAGAGTCTGAAACAAGTCCTTCAGTTAATCCTTAACTTTAAGAAACTCCTTTTTAGAACAAATTACAAACTGCTGCCTTCGTGACACTTCATGCTGTGTCTTCTGCTAACTAAGTTTAACTTCAGTAGAAAAAAAAGAGTTGACTCTTTTAGATAAATAAACTAATAAGAAAATAATACACAAGTTGCATAAAGTTGAAGCTCCACAAAGACACCGGGCTCCTTGAAAGACAAATTTAAAGAAATAAGGAACGGATGAAGACTTTTGCACAGCACTGTAAGCATACACCAGTGTTACAATCTGTTTTTTTAACATCTAGTAGTTTCATGGATCACAGCTGATAAATGAGAGTGTTTTGGTCACATGACTCAGGCTCTGTAGCTATATGAACCTTTCTGTGTGTACTACATTAAACAGAATGGAACACTATACTAGCTTGCTTGTTAACTTCGCATAAAGTTTTTTCTGAAGCTTGAACTTAAAACTGTATATTTTTCTCTGCTTATGATACAAATAAATAAATAACCAAATACTTTGTCTGAAGAAAGTTTTCTGTAATGCACATCCAGAAATTGGCCTGAATCCAAACCAAAAATCCTTTACCATGGTAATATTTTAAAACTGAACGTAGAGTACACCTAATACGGTTCCTTTGTAGTATCAGTTACAGTTACAAAAAAGAAAGTCCAACTTCTTTCACATCTAAGGTTTTATGTATCATGATCTGGGGTCTCATTTATAAAACTTTGCGTAGAATTCTTACTAAAACCGTACTTAAGCTTTGGGACCTATAAAACATGGCGTACGCACAGCTGCACGCAATCTCCGTTTTATAAATCACATTACCTAGAAATGTGCTCAGGTGTTTCTGGATCACATCCCGCCCTCAACACGCCCACTTTCTGATGTAAATGGTCAATGCAAAGTGTCTTGTGTATATACACGACCCGACTCGTTACAGCGTTCCACCAATAAGATGACGACCGCAGATCAATGAAGATCAAGGAAGCGCAACTTCACCGAAGCAGAAATTGAGGTTCTTGTGGGTGGAAAAATGAAAGGAAGTTCTTTTTGGAGGTCACAGCAGTGGAAATAAGAGAAAATCCACAGAGTGGCACAGCGTTACTGAAACCGTCAATGCTGTGAGTTCTTTAGAGAGATCTGTGATGGATATAAAATAAAAAGGTCCGATCTGAAGGTGGAGGCAAAAAAAGATGGCTTGCTACCGCCAGAGTGTGTCTGCCACTGGTGGACCCCCTGGTACCTCTGATCCCCCACCGCTTGCTGTTAGGATCTCAACAGTACTCGAACCAGCAAGCGTGCATGGCATCATGCCGGAGAAGGAGGGAGACACTGACCATGTAGAGGAGACTAAGACTTTTATTAATACAGATTAAATGTGTCCGTCATTAAAATATAAAAGAAACCAAAATCTTGTTGTTCCCCTGCCAGTGACTCTGGACGAAGTGTCCAACGAGGCATCCCGGGCGGCGACCGAGGATGTGTCTGCAGGGTCGACCTGTACCACCAGTGCACCTCGGGCGCATGGTGCACCTGGAGGTGGGCGGGTGCTAACTGACGCTGTCCTGCAGGCACAGAGGGACATGATTAGTGCGGTGAACGAAGTGCAAGAAGAACTGCACACAATATGTCCTGACTGAAATTTCAGGTACACTTAAAGAATTAAAAATTGTAAACAAATAAAAAATCATGTCCTCTGTGTTGGTCCTATAAATGACACATGATGTTTTGTCTCAATCTGCCCCCCTGCTGATATTTCGCATGTTGGGGCGGGGGCTGTGTGTGTGTGTGTGGGGGGGGGGTTGTTTGTTGTTCTGTATGCGCACGAAGCGGTACAATCAATAATGCTGCTGGAATAAATACTTTTTTCCTTCTCAGCAGCAGCACAGCAGGTGCTCTCCATGTCCAAAATGTACGTAAGCCAGGTTCTTAGTCAACTTAATGTTGCGCACATTTTTGCACTACGTTATTTTTTTAAAATCCCAAAGTTTGCGTGGAAAGTTGCTTACGTAGTTTTTCGAGCCCGTTTTGTGCATCAGCAAGCTTTATAAATGAGACCCCTGGTCTTTACCAGGTTATCCAGGTGAAGAAGAACAGATTCTACTAGCTCATTATGTATGATGAACTGGTGACCTGTCCAGGTGTAGCCCCGCCTCTCGCCCAACCTCTGACCTCTGGAGCTAGGCATCAGCGCCCCCTGACCCTGAACAGGAATAAGCTGGTACAGAACATGACTGACTGTCTGTCTGAATCCCAGACAGTGATCAACACCAACATCTAATCCATCTGTTCTTTATCGATACTACTACTCTTAACGATACTCCTTATCGATCCAGTACTTTGTGCCTTTACAAGCAAAGCTTTTATATTGCGTTAGTGACAGCGTGTCGGCCTCTATTTTTGTAAAATTAAGCCAAATTTTGGATCTTATTGTTCGCTCTGTCATCGTGGTGGGCGGAGCTTCTAGTGAGAGCACAATGCGAACACGGGAGCGTGCGGCTGTCCCCCCTCCATGCGGTGTGTGTGCTTGTTTAGGTGGAGCGGGCTGCTACAGTGTTTGCCTTGTGTTTATTTTTCCCACAAAAGATGAATACAACATTAATTTACTGTTAAGAGGACCGATAAGGCTGAAGCTTATTGGTCTGGGTGGACCATCAGAATCAGCCCAAGGGCTAATTTAATGCCCATCCCTATCCAGAAGTTTATGACTTATAATGTTAGGCAAACAGACAGACCCTGATGAAAACCCACCACCACCACCTGATGGTGTAGGAGGAGTCTTTTGGTGTAGATCACTGGCCTTGTGCTGCAAGACAGATTCTCACGAGATTTGGAGTTTTCCAAACCCACGAAAATCCATCTTGTACTGCTCCATAGACAACCGTCTATTTCGGTAGAATAAACGTTTGGCCCAATAATTGTGTTTTGGGACGGGTGTTCAGGTATGAAACAAACATGGCTGAAATGAAATGAAATGAAATTAAAAATACTTTATTTATCCCAGAAGGGAAATTCAAGGAGACATGAGAACCGCTTGACCTTCACTCTCCAGGCTGCCAGTATACCCGGTGCACTTCGATCAGGCCAGCAAGATCACACAGGAGAATACATACAAATACATACATACATATACATAAGCACGCATCAGCCTGTGTGTTAGGAAAAAAAAAGATGAATAAGACCACGTAAGGTCAGAGGGAGGAGAAAAAAAGTTCCCTACACCCAGTGCCCCATCAAGAGGGGGCACTTGAGATATGCAATAAAAACCTCCAGCGGGGGGGGATGTTCACGAGACATGTTGAGAACTTTCTTGAGGATGTGAATGTAATCAGTGTATGTGGTTGTGTGCAGAGAGTTATCAAGGACACCGTCTCTGGGACAACGCAGATGTTATGTCTTCCACAGTCTTTGGCGCCCGGTGGACACGGATAAGGAGGGGGGATGTGTGTCTCGGTGCTCACTGTTCCAGGAGGAATTCAGTGTTTTGGCCTTGAGGCCAGCCGAAATGAGATAACAGAGATTAAGTCGAAGCTGAAGAATTGCAACAGCTTCTCATTGTCCATATGGTGCACTATTGTGGAAAAAAGTCCGAATAATCCGAATTAGGGCCAAATTGCATAGTACCAATAATCAATCAATCACTTCTCCACTCCGAGCCGAAACTGCAACTTCTCCAAGGTGGCACCAATCCTTCCAGTGAGATCCAGCAGCGCACCCAGTTTACGATTCAGCTCCAGCACCCCGTCAGCCAGCTTGCTGTCTCGAACCTGGCATTCCCTGTCCCGTTCGAGAATCACAGCCAGCTGGTCGCGGTACTGCTCCGAGACCGCATCCAGTTTGCGATCCTGATCTCCGAATCTTTTAGTCCAAGTGTTGCCAGATCCAGCCCATAACATCCATAACTTTAGAATTTGTAGATACATCAGGTAACCACCAGCGCCGATCAGCAGGTACCCCACGATCAATAATCCAAATATGTAGACATCCTCCACGTCTTCGACAGCCAGAACAGACAGGCATACCATCTTCCACTCGCCCCAGGAATCCATGGTAAACCCAGCCGGGAGGGTCGACTCCGGGCATGACGGCTCCCCCTTTTTCAGCCTTAAGTTTGAGAAAACTTTGTCCAATGCGTTGAGTGACCACGAAACCAGATCCATTTTCTAATTTTCAATTTGCAGCAGCCAGTACAGAGAAACACAGAGACGAGACGAAAAGCAGGAACAGTGGGGGAGGACAAAGATAAGGGAGCAGCTGGAAAGCGTCCGTTCACAACGAGAGGCGGAAGAAGGCTGCTGGTGGATGTACACATAAAAGCGGATATTGAATCTGTTTTAGGACTAGAGACGATTTCTTCATTGTAACATGATCAAAGGTAAAAACTTTGTGTATTTCTTGATGGTAAAGATGTGTTTTGCTTTTCTTAGTAGTAACGATGTGTCTGTTTTACTACTGAATGGATTTACCAGAGTTTGATTTACTGTGATTGGCTAAATACAAATCATCAAATACAGACACTTGCTGGCTCCTCCTCCAATCAGATTAAAATGTTATATCAGGCGTCCCTCCCTTTTATAGATGGTTTCAAATGAAGCAGTTCCAGATGTACTGTACTAGCATTAGTATCTTGTACAAGTCACCTTGGAGTTGCTTGTGTAACTACAGGTGAAGGAGTTAAGGGCAGTGGTGGCTGAACAAATGGATGGGTGATATTCAGGTGGGGGGTTTCCTTGAAATGTCTCCTCAGTGCTGATGGCGATGAAGACACCGGCTGTTTTCAGTGCTGCCGTAGTCCTCATCTGAGCTTGACTGGATCACTGGCCTCGAAATTAAGTAAAAAAATCATCATCATTTAAAATAAAACAAATAAACATGATTTGTGTACAGTGTAACATTATGAGCTGAAAGCTGTTATGGACACAGCATCAAAGAGTCAAAAACAGGTCTTGAAATGTTAAAGGTTTACATAGTGCTACATTAAGATCATATCGGAACCTGTTGAGGAAAAAAAACTGTTAAAGGTGAGATGACATCACTGTTTAAACTGGCGTAAAGCTATTTCATGTAGTAGATATGCCCGCATATGTCAACTCACAAAAGAATTTGATTAAAAAACTAACAGGGCGGGGGTGTACGGGCAGGTCAGAATCCTCTTCTCAGCAACACGGTTCCTTTCATTAATGATATGTGGGTCTCCCTGGCTGACTTCGCTCTGATTGGCTACAACCATTGCCCGCAGCAAGCCTTTCTTCTCGGCTCCGTCAACAGTCCAGTAACATGGCGAGTGGACGTTTACAACCGTATATGTTCGAGCCTGAAACGTCTTCTGAGGAAGACGGAGGGGTGAACACATAAAACTCAACTAATCACATGAGCGAATAAACAGTGCTGTCAGATGTTATCAATGAAAATAGATTCACAATATGGTATGATAAACCTGTTGCTCACGGACATTGTTGCTAGAGCGGCTAACACATGCTAGCATCATGAACTCTTCAGACCACGAACAAACGTTTATCAGGCAAGGCAGCATTTTATTAAATAAATAAACTTACAGGTATTGATGATGTGGTCGCCTCCTTCAGGGTTGGTAAAGAATTTTTAATTAAAATCAGTTTCTTTGACAATCCCAACTTGAATTCAAGCAGTCTTCTGTGAAGTGAGCTGAACATATTCTCAAATTGAGGTTATAATTGCGTGGCACTTCTCCATAAATGAACTTCAGCCACTCTTCTCTAGTTTTTTCATCCTTCGGGAGTGAGTGGAAACTTCCAGCATGGGTTGAGCATCCTTGGACACAACAGGTCCCCGTTTGCGTAGCCATCTCTTCTCAAGTGCAGCAGCACAAGCTAGCACAACGCAGCTAACGGTGTGTGCGCCTGGGGGGGGCGGTGCACTGTTTACTTTACTGTGCACTTTTATTGGACGCTATGAAATACGTAGGATGAAATGCCACGTAGGAAAAAATGGTGCTTTCCGATTCAACCGTTTTTTAAATATGAAACAAAGCGGACCACCCACAAACGGGAACTTTGATACTCGCTTTGGACGTTCACACGGCCTCATCAGTGCACAACACATCATGATATACCCCAAAAACCTCAAAAAAGTGCATTTTGATGTCATAACCCCTTTAAAGATACTTTCAGTTTCTTCTAATACCCATACTGAATTGTTCTTTTATATTTTTAAAAGATATTATTACCTTCAGCTTCCCTTTCCCCAATCTGCTTCCAGAATCGGACTCAGTCTGCAGATCAGAGGTTGCTTCGGACCTACGCGGTTTACCTCTCGCACTTTCATAGTTTTCTATAAATGTTCAATATACACACACATATCAACAAAATGTTAGAAGAATTACAGTGAAATTTCTTGTTCCATCTTTAATGATAGAATTTTGGTTAGCAATAAATAATTGTACATCTTACCAGCTTTCCCCAAAATGCGTACTCTGTACTGTGGCCAGTCTGAATTTGGAGTTGCTTAATCCTTTACAGCCTTATTGATGTTGACTCTCCCTGGTGGCCAGAAACAACAATCCTCTGAAGGTCTTGTAAACCACTTGCAAGGAATTTATGGATGCACCTCCACCCTCCAGAAAATCAACAACTGCAAATGGTAGCATGCTGCAGAAGGGAGCAAAAAGAAGCCAACTAGTACAATAGTGGCAATGCCACAAACCCAGACTTCAGTGGCAAAAGCACCATTTTCTTTTTTATATCATCAACTAATACAACATGCATGTCTTTAGACAGATTTGAAACAAAGTAAATTCCAAGACATGTTGAGTCCAATGGATAGCTGAAAAAGGCATTACAGTTTTCAAAGACCTGACACAATGCTTTGACAACTTCACAGTCCTGTAAAATGTTTGTCACAATAAGAGTTTTCCCCCTTACATTGAAACAGTTATCTCCTTTTGAGCAAGAAACATATTGATGTCCATCAGTGTATTATCTGAACTGCATACAAGTTCCAAGATTACTTTTTATTGGTCCATAGTTATACGGTTGTTTAAGAGAGGTAACAAACAGAGTCTCTTTTCTTTTTTTCTGAATATTTTGCCTCTCATAGATGAATTTGACAATTTGTTCCACAGGTTTCTGAGGCCTCCGCACAACCTTTTTTAGTTTTCCAAGGAAGGTTTCGAATGGGAAGCAGGATATGGTGTCCAAAGGGCCAAACTGTTGTACATCTTGAGCAAGATGTATTAAAGAATGTACATTATAACCAACAAATTCAAAGCATAAATTAAACCAAAATCTTTCACAAACAGCTTCAAAACATCCTCTGTATAATCACAATTATCAATACACAAATCAGGACTTAGAAGAATGCAGATAGAAACAGACAGAAGTATAAAGTATCTATACATTTGGCTCTATACATTTCCTTTTACTTATTTCAAGGAGAGACCTTGGTTTACTTGCAAAAATTTTAGAAAGAAGACAGAAATCAAATATGCTGAAATCACAATTAAAACGTGTATAGACTGTCTGCATTTTGGGGGATCTTTTAACCAAAGATAAATAAGCATTACCCCCAGACAGACTAGGTCCATATAGTCCAACACAAAACCTGAGACTAACCCTATGCCCAGCTCATTCAGAGGTGACACCCCAACCTGGTGCTCTTTGTAGTCCATAGCACAAAAACTCTCATCAGTCCTTTGCTCAGTAGATATTTCAGAAAAACACAATCTTCTGTTTACATACATGCCTTTTTGAGTGCACCGTTCACATGAATAATAGCCAATGTGTCCCTCAACGCATTTAAGAAAAGCATGAGCAGGCGCATCACAAATGAATGCATCTGGTGCAGCAACACTGACATGGACACCATTATACTAAACCTCCTCTTGTATAACTGCCTTTACATCTTGTACAAACTCCTACAAATAATCCTGTACATTGGACGTTTGGTAATACCAGAATATAACCCAATCACAAAAACATCAGAATTTGGGATCTCCTTGATCTTACCCAGACTAGCCATTACTGCTCCGAAATAAAGGTAAACCATCAACGTTTACTCTAACTATTAGATTGCTTGTTAGTTCATTTGAATCCAAATTTAAAAGCTCCAATGATGCAACAATGGCATTCTTTAGGCCAAAATGGTAGTATCAGCCTCCCGCCACAGTCATCACATTACATTTGCGAGTAGTTGACATCAATGTTCGAGCGTCTAACGGTACATCAAAACCTTTCTGTCTAAGAATTTTAAGAAGGGCAGACAAAGCATTATGTGAGACATTGTATTCTGCAGCCCATTCTGCAAGTCCTTTTGTCTCATCTGGTGTGTCTGACAAAGCATCAAAATCTGAACAGTCATCATCCAAGTCAAAGTCATTAAAATCAGACACTCCTGTAAGGGAAATATTAAAATGTCCCGATTTGACTGTATTAATTAATGTTTGTGACATTGTCTCCTTATATAACTTGGCTTTCTATGTTGTACAGACTGTCTGCCTCAGTAGAAGTTAGTTGTTTTTCTATGACACCTGTTTTTGTATAAACTATATGCCTCAATAGAAGGGAGTGATTGGAAACTGTGAGAAAAGCAGAAATTGTGAGAAAATCAGGGCTGGCTTGGAAATGGGACTGGCCCTCCCAGTTCCCACGCAGCCTTTGTCTGATTAAACTACAAGAGACAGGGAGCCCCTCTCCTTGGTGGAGTCAGCTGCAGGTTTCGTATGGACGCCCAGCCGGTTTACGCTACTCTACCTGGACTGTAGGCTCTCCAGTCCGTGTGTCACGGTAAGAGGTAATGCATTTAGGCTGTCTGCTATGTACTTAGCGTAACCAAAGATAGAGATGTTTGTCTGTCACTATGCTCTGTGGGAAATAAAACACACATTATTCTAGCATCATAGTGAG
This sequence comes from Pachypanchax playfairii, assembly GCA_006937955.1. Classification (NCBI taxonomy): domain Eukaryota; kingdom Metazoa; phylum Chordata; class Actinopteri; order Cyprinodontiformes; family Aplocheilidae; genus Pachypanchax; species Pachypanchax playfairii. The sequence continues at coordinate 69,608 of SSNP01000385.1, read as the reverse complement.
TCTTGTATGTTTGTTTGTTTATCACTGTGCTCTGTGGGAAATAAAACACACATTTATTTTAGCATCATAGTGAGTCATGAATGTATGTTTGTCTGTCACTATGCTTTGTGGGGAATAAACGGCATATTCCATCATCATAGTGAGTCATGTACAGTGGGGCAAAAAAGTATTTAGTCAGCCACCAATTGTGTAAGTTCTCCCACTTAAAAAGATCAGAGAGGCCTGTAATTTTCATCATAGGTATACCTCAACTATGAGAGACAAAATGAGGAAAAAAAATCCAGAAAATCACATTGTCTGATTTTTAAAGAATTTATTTGCAAATTATGGTGGAAAATAAGTATTTGGTCACCTACAAACAAGTAAGATTTCTGGCTTTCACAGACCTGTAACTTCTTTAAGAGGCTCCTCGGTCCTCCACTCGTTACCTGTATTAATGGCACCTGTGTGAACTCGTTATCAGTATAAAAGACACCTGTCCACAACCTCAAACAGTCACGCTCCAAACTCCACTATGGCCAAGACCAAAGAGCTGTCAAAGGACACCAGAAACAAAATTGTAGACCTTCACCAGGCTGGGAAGACTGAATCTGCAATAGGTAAGCAGCTTGGTGTGACGAAATCAACTGTGGGAGCAATTATTAGAAAATGGAAGACATACAAGACCACTGATAATCTCCCTCGATCTGGGGCTCCACGCAAGATCTCACCCCGTGGGGTCAAAATGATCACAAGAACGGTGAGCAAAAATCCCAGAACCACACGGAGGGACCTAGAGAATGACCTGCAGAGAGCTGGGAGCAAAGTAACAAAGGCTACCATCAGTAACACACTACGCCGCCAGGGACTCAAATCCTGCAGTGCCAGACGTGTCCCCCTGCTGAAGCCAGGACACGTCCAGGCCCGTCTGCGGTTTGCTAGAGAGCATTTGGATGATCCAGAAGAGGATTGGGAGAACATCATATGGTCAGATGAAACCAAAATAGAACTTTTTGGTAGAAACTCAACTTGTCGTGTTTGGAGGGGAAAGAATGCTGAGTTGGATCCAAAGAACACCATACCTACTGTAAAGCATGGGGGTGGAAACATCATGCTTTGGGGCTGTTTTTCTGCAAGGGGACCAGGACGACTGATCCGTGTAAAGGAAAGAATGAATGGGGCCATGTATCGTAAGATTTTGAGTGAAAACCTCCTTCCATCAGCAAGGGCATTGAAAATGAGACGTGGCTGGGTCTTTCAGCATGACAATGATCCCAAACACACCGCCCGGGCAACGAAGGAGTGGCTTCGTAAGAAGCATTTCAAGGTCCTGGAGTGGCCTAGCCAGTCTCCAGATCTCAACCCCATAGAAAATCTCTGGAGGGAGTTGAAAGTCCGTGTTGCCCAGCGTCAGCCCCAAAACATCACTGCTCTAGAGGAGATCTGCATGGAGGAATGGGCCAAAATACCAGCAACAGTGTGTGAAAACCTTGTGAAGACTTACAGAAAACGTTTGACCTCTGTCATTGCCAACAAAGGCTATATAACAAAGTATTGAGATTAACTTTTGTTATTGACCAAATACTTATTTTCCACCATAATTTGCAAATAAATTCTTTAAAAATCAGACAATGTGATTTTCTGGATTTTTTTTCCTCATTTTGTCTCTCATAGTTGAGGTATACCTATGATGAAAATTACAGGCCTCTCTGATCTTTTTAAGTGGGAGAACTTACACAATTGGTGGCTGACTAAATACTTTTTTGCCCCACTGTATGTTTGTCTGTTTATTGTGTACCTATCTCCACGGACCTGAGAATTTTTCACAAAACATTTTGGCGTCACGAACAGGATAAAAATTACTTTAACAGGAGTTGGAGAATATACACAATAAACGCTTAAACGATATTTAAACAGAAACCAAAGAGTGTTGTGACCGCTTTAACTGAGCGGGATGTTGATCCTCTTGAGGATACCGGGCTGACGATTCCCGGTTGGGAAGAACCACCATGGGCAGCGGTAGCGCTGTGTCTTAGAGACGGTGGTGGACGCCCCGAACCCTGGAAAAGGCTGGTCGGGGACGGGTCAGCTGGTGTTGTGTCCCGTGCCTGTTAAAACTCCGTTGGGGGGAGTGCAGCGGGGCATGTGGGTCTGCGCAGAAGCCTGGCGGTGTGTGTGTGTGTGTGTGCGCAATAAGAAACTCACACAACAAGAGACAGAAAACCGCCAGGAATTGACTGCACCGACAAGCTGTTGCAGGATGTACAGGTCCGCTCGCTGCAAAGTAGGGTGGAAAGGTTGACCGCTTTAACTGAGCGGGCTGTTACTCATGTTTCCAAAGTAAATCGGAAACAGCGGCGCAAGCCTCCTCGACGCACTGAACCTGCTCAAGTGCGTTCTTTTGTGGCTAGAATGACTGATGGAAATGATGATTGGGACCCCGAAAGGTGGGATGGTAACATTTGGGATAATCAGGATAACGGTGGGGACTTTGATGAGCAGCCCAATCTGTATCCGGATCTTGCACCGTTAAAGGAGAATCCGTTGGTTAGACGAAAAAATGCAGCGTTTTGTTCCCTGGATCCGGCGTCAAACTGTTGATAATGCTGGGAATCAAATGTTTGATGAAAATGGAGATGCTATTTGGGTGGAGGAGGCTCAACCTCAGCCTGAGCCAGAAATCTCTCACACACTGTCTTTCCAGCTTGCAGGTCGACACAGAACTGCGGCTGAGGGCAGTATCATGTGTGGAAGCTGATGAACTTAGAGCTGAGGACAGATTTATGAATGAATGAATGAATGAATGAATGAATGAATGAATGAATGAATGAATGAATGAATGAATGAATGAATGAATGAATGAATGATAACATCAAATTTCTCCTCAGGTATTAATAAAGGATGTTTGGATTTATTTGCAGGAGTTTATTTCTTTGAAGCTGATGAACTTAGAGCTGATTACAGATTTATGAATGAGTGAATGAATGATGATAACATCAGGTATGACTAAAGGATGTTTGGATTTATTTTCACACTCTTAACCTGGATTAGTTGACTTTACTCGCAAATCACGTGGAAACCCGTTGCCTTAGTTGTTACAGAAGCTGAAACTGAATGTGTTGAGTAGAACAAACATGTTATGTTACATTTTTACAGAAGCTGAAACTGAATTAGCATTGATATTTGTGTGTACTCGAAATTACTAATGCTAGCTTGTTTGTCACTCAGAAGTTTAAGTAGAAACAAAACCTGGGATTACAGTGCAGGAGTTTACTTCTTTGATTTGCTTACAAACTTTTCCAGGAGGAGAGAGGTTCATCACGATCGATCAGGCCTTCCTGGGAATGTGACCTTTTGTCAGTTTTTTTCTCTCCCTCTCAACTAAATGTTTTGAACATTGTCTTGCAGGAAATTTGGGGTTTCACTTTTTAATAATGATTTGATTAAGATGTTCTGGTGGGTTTTTATCATGTTTATGGGACTCATGTATTACCTTATGTTAACGGGTTACAGTTACATCGTACAGGTGAGTTTATTGTATTTATTTACATTTCTTTGCTAACATAAATCATTCCAATGATTAACATGCAATATGCTTCTGAATAACCTGCTGCACTAATTTATACATTAATTTGAGACTGACATTGGGAGATTTCTCCAGTCGGACGGTAAACTGATTTGACCTCTCCTCATGTTTCTGCATGCTCGCCTCCGCTGATGACCCGATGTAGGGAAAGTTATAACTTTTCTTTTGCAGCATTTTGTTTGTTGTTGGTCCGTCTCAGAGTCCTGGTACCGGAGCTGGTACGAGACCGGGTACTGGACCTGGTGCAGGACATGGTACTTGACCTTGAACGAGACCTGCTACGAGTCATGGCACGTGGGCTGAAGGAGTGACCCGAGGTGTCGTGATCACGTGACGCAGGATGCTGATGGAAACAAAGGTCCCTGAAAGAACCGCTGCAGGATGCTTTCACTTCTATTGTCTGGATTCTGACCCTGAATCAGAGGTCAGATTTGAAAAGAGAATCTCTCAACCACAGAACATAATAATCTCTGAGATCACGCTTTGGTAGGGTTCTCCTACCCCCCTCCCCCCTGCAAGCAGGAGGATGTGAGACAGACAAGTGGAGATGGAGTAACCACATCTTCTAACATCACTCTTCATCCTAACATCAAGGATCTTGTGGATTTGAGAAGGACTTATTGTGAAATGCTGTTTTATTGTGTGTGTTTTAAACTGTTTTTCCAGCATCTACAATCTTTTTAATTGTTGCAGCCTGATATGAAGAATTTGCTCCTTCTAGAAGTTTTCGGATGCTTGTTTTTACTAGAATGATGATTCTTTTGGGTGTGAGGTAAACAAAAAGAAGAAGAGGATGGTAACTTCTTTTTCCCCTAAAGGTTAACTGGAGGTTGGAGCAATTTCACAGATGTGGGAAGAAAATTGGGATAAAAGTCAACTAGTGTTTAAATAGAAGCTCTACAATCTAGTAGAAACTAAAATAAATTATGAATAGCTACATACTATGGAAGCACTGAAATTCCAAATTGATGCAAAGTAGTTTGGATATGAAAACATGCAGTGTTAACAACATAATCTGCTACTTTGTGCCGTAACTGGCATTTTTACCAGTTCGAATATAAGCTTGGGTTCAACTTGTGCTGTTGTCGGCTGCCACAACCAATCAAGAAAACTTTAACGTTTTAGAAACAGGAGGACCAGAAACTAATGCGGCTCTCAGCTTTAAGACTCAAATACTTCAGAAGAGAGTTGTCAGGAGCTCATGACGGATGACACCTAGCAGCTGTGCTAAATGAAGTCCACCTCATCATTGACCGTCCACACAAGCACCAGCATCCACAGACAAAAGCCTGTCTCACTCACCTTACAGCGCGCTCAGTCATTACTTCACATTCTGCCACAAGCTCCTGCCAGCCTCCGTGCTAAAGAGAACACCCAAAACTGACCCAGCATTGCTCACCGATGGAACTCCCGATCAGCTCCGCTGAGTGGCGTCTGTCCGCTTTGAACCAGCCTCCCTCACAGCCCGTGTGCCGTCAGTCTGTATCCCTGTTAGGATGTGTTCCCCCTACTCTGCGCACAGACCGGCGAGCACCCCCTCTACTACCAGGAGTAAACCGCAACTCCCGGCAACCAGTATCTTCGACACTGGGCTGCGGCTCAAACTCATCAGCGGGTGGACTGCACCACCCCTCGAGATGCTCTTCACCACCGAGCTCTCTGATAAGCGTTTATGTTTGCTCCTTTCATTTTATTGATAAAAAGTGCACAGAGCTACACCCAGACTCGGAGTTGTGTCTGGGCTATGGCACCGGCCCCCACCAAAGAAAATAAGAACGCTCAATTAGACAACAGTGACATGATCAAAAACACTAAATCTCTTTATGGTAGTTAAAATTGTTGATGTAGGTTGTCCCCGTTTTGCATTTTAAATCATTCAAATCTTTGCCTAATACTAAATAATATCTTATGGGTAGATAACAAGACAAATCCTACATTCTGGGACTGTCACTAACAAAAGATCAGACCATAAACATGACAAGCTGTTAGGACCAATATTAACAAAAAAATTATTTCAAGTTTCAAGTTCAAGTTTATTTATTTATAAAGTTCCAGTTCATGACAAAGTCATTTCAAGGCACTTTACAGAAAAATCAACCAATTAATAATAAAACATTTTCTATCTAAGGAACCAGCTGATTGGGCTGAATTGTTATTTCAGCACAATCCTCCATCCTGAGCAGCACGATTGGCGACGATTTCATAGGAGATATGAAAAACTTATGTGTCAAACATGACCCATGGGCTCTGAAATCTTATCAATGATGTCACTCTGCAAGTAGAAAATGGTATCTTCTTTGTCAGACCCATGGAAGGCATTCTTGTTTCTAGGGATGCAACGATACCACTTTTTTCAAACCGATACGATACAGATACTTGGATCAGAGTACCGATACAGAGTACCAATGCCGATACTTCTACCACACAAAAAAATGCAATGAGTTGATGGTGAATTAGATCAAAAGTAAAATATTAATAATCAATAAAAATGACCACAAAACTAAAAGTTAAAAATGAACATTTTCTGTGAAATTATTGCTGAGTTTCCTCATTTTAAGTATCAGTTCATGGTATCAGTTAAATTTAACTGATACCGATACGAGTACATTAGTACGAGTACTTTTTTGTGGTGCCTAAATTTATGCCTAATTTTGTTTAAACAATTATTGCACATTTTCTGTAAATCCTAAAAACTTCATTTCACTTCTCAAATATCACTGAGTGTCTCCTACATGATATGTTTAACTGAATATTTTTATTCTAACAACAAATGATTTATAAAGGAAAATCATGAAGAATAACAAGGCTGCCCAAACTTTCGCAGCCCACTGTTTACCACCGCTTTAAGAATTTACTTTTTTACCACTAGTTTTATTTTTAAACTTACATCTCAATCCAAACTCCTCTCCCTCTGCGCAACCTCTCGCTTCATCCATCATTGGTTTAAACTCTGCTGAATTGCTAAAAAGAATGTGCTCTATGCACAGAGTCAAGTGACGTATTTCTGGAAGAATTTCAGGTCGCACACCTTTTTCCAGTCCTGCTGAAGCTAGTCTGTGTTGTCCCTTTGAGTTTGACAATTGTTCCAACTACTTCACTGATCTTTCATTTTGTTTAACTTTAAATTGTATACACGCACGCGTGTGTGTGTACAGGATGACATCCAATAGGACTTAGTTTTCCTTAAAAAGAGAGAAGACAGCACAGCTAGCTACCACTGCTGTGTACCAAAATGCACAGCGTCTTCAAGGTTTAACTCTTTTTTAAGTTTTCACACTTTCCCGAAAGCTGGTGAGTTACAGAAAAAGTGGTTAGTTAAATTCCGACGAGACTGCTTCAAGATCACAGTCCATACAAGAGTCTGCAGTAGTCATTTTTTATTCAGGTAGAGGAGATGACAGTCAGCTGAAAGTTTGGTTTGGAGCGGTTTGCTTCTTCTGACAGTTAGCATTAGTTCGGGTAGCTTTTTACAGTAAGTGAAGAGTAATAGAATACTAAAACGTAGCGTTACATGGATATAGGAGACAGGTTTAGGTAAACATGTGGTGCTTTATATATATATATATATTTTTTTTTTCCCATTCACTGTTAAACAGAGGAATGTTTTCAGTTTGGTAGAAATGGTTGTCTCTAGATTATTTACATTTCAGCTGCTGGATGAGGGCTCGCTTGCTGAAAATCTCCTATAAAGTGATTTAATGTTTTATAGACAGTCTTTTTGTCCTTACATAATCTAACATAAATAATCTAACATAAATGACCAATACTTTAAAAAGCATTGATTTACGCATTTCACGACTAAATACTGTAAAAGTAACCTCAGCCATTTCACTCAGCTTCGCCAATTACGCCAACAACCGGAAGTTTAATGCAGTTCAAATTCAAATATCACTTGACATAAGATATGTGTAAATAAAAACCCTCCCTTTATTAAAGAAAATGATGAATAAAATAAAAGTGCTTAGCAGACCTTCCAAAAAATAAAAACAGCAGCACTTAAAATTTAAATGAAAAAACACAATATTACACTCACTGAATAGAAGGTCAAACAAATTTCCCAGTCCAAAACAGACTTATCAACTAAATCTAAAGCCAGCAAACCCTAAATGAACCCCACATTGCAGGCCTGTTTTGTTGCTGGTGAACGAATCAAAACTTAACTTTCACTTCACTCTGAAAGCAAAATAAAATAAAGTTAAGGTACCTTGTGCACGATGAGTAATAATCCAAGCAGATGCGCTCCTTGTAGTTCTTGTCTCAAGTGGAAAGCAACTCAGTCTGTCCCAACTCCAAAGTTAATTCACATGCGTGGTCCACACCTGGACACAAACACCTCGTCCTGGTCTTCAACATCACCAGAGGTCCTCTGAGCTTTTCCAGGTGGCTTAGAGATCTATATGGGTCCAATCTTCCGTTGTCCAGTTTGGTAGTGATCCTCTACAAGCTCCCAAGTCCAGCTGAGTTAGCGAAGGGCAGCCTGTGGTCTTTCTTTGCGAGTTTGTTAGCATTCGCTACTCGCTATGCTAAGCTAGCAAAACACAGTCCAAAAAGATTTGAGTAGAAACTTAAACGTCTTCTGCCTAAAACTTTATCACAGAAACACTTCAGTTGATTATTTTAAGGACAAACCACGGCATATATTACTTTTATAATATGCAGACCAGCGAATTTAACAAACGAACAACAAACTGTTGACTCATGCCAGCCGAACCGGATCTGATCAGCTCTTTCACTGTTACTTCAAAAGCTGCTTCTGCATCAGAAAAGACACTCCTGACATAAAACGATAAATAAGTAAATGCACTTATAAACACAAAATGCTTTCCAGTGATGGTCTTTCTATTAAAGAGGCCCTTCCATTAAAAATGGTTATTCTGAGGTTTCTATTGAATATTTTAGCTCCACAGGTGTTCTTACCTTCATAGTGGGTGTGAAAACAGGTCAACAACTTCTCTTTTACTTTTAATCTCTCAAACCACACAGGTGGTGATAAAACCAGAGTCCGAACAACCTGTTTCGTCACAACTTCTTTGTTCAGTAGTATTCATCAGCTCCAGCAGTTGAAACCACGCCTAGCATGCTGCTGGCTAAAAGCTGTTAGCATAAGACGTATCAAACAGGAAGAGAGAACGTCTGATGTTACCATGCGCAGCGGGGCAGGAAACAGTATACCTTGCTCTCATTAGCTACGTTTACATGCACAAAATTTCCCTAATCTGATTAAAATCTTGCTCGATCGGAATTCCCAAATCCCTGTTTACATGGACACTAACTGAAATGATCTGATCACGCCATGAGTACACATGCACCAAGCACTCAATCAGATTAAATGAGTTGAACATGCGCACAGCGAGTTGTCTTTCCGGGGGAAAGTAAACATACTCTGTCCTTTCTGTGCGTCAAATAATGAATATGAACAAGCTGCTGACGAAGCAGCCTGACGGAACGAGCCGGAACCACCCGCATTTTAATGCAGACAGATTGAAAGGTCTGTTAATCAGTGTTTCCTGACGTTTTTTAGATATAAAATGTTTCATATCACTGGTTGATACTTAAGAAATAACCACAAAGTCATGATATGTATGAAATGGCCTCTAAGAATAACCTTTTTAACTTAACAAATTTATTAACTTATTAGCTTCACACCATAGACTTTCAACGTTTATCATCGAACTGTTAGCTGTGAGTTTCCGTCCATATTATTTACCCAGAGAGTTTACCTGTGTTATTCTGGTAGCGGTTTATATAATACCTGGTACCGCTCCAGAAACTGCGTGTGATGTCATCAGCTCCATTGTTGCAAGGCTACAAACACAGCATCCAAACTCAGTTATGGCGATCTCTGGAGAATTCAACAACGTCTCCCTCTCTACAGCTTTACCAACATTCCAACAGTTTGTCAGCTGCTCCACCAGAGAAAATAAGACGTTGGACTTATTTTATGTAAATATTAAAAATGCATACAGCTCCTCTGCCCTGCCACCTTTAGGAAGATCTGACCATAATCTGGTTCTTCTCACCTCCACCTACAAGCCCATCGTTCAGCAGCAACCACAAAAACCATCAAAACCTGGTCTAATGACACTGAAGGTGCTCTGAAAAGTTGCTTCGAGGCTACGGACTGTAATGTCCCCTGTGAACCTCATGGAGACAACATCAACACCATGACTGAGTGTGTGACAGGTTATATAAACTTCTGTGTGGACAGCATCGTACCAACAAGAACTGTGAGGTGCTTCTCCAATAACCCTGGATCACCAGAGACCTGAAAAAGCTGCTGAACATCAAAAAGAAAGCCTTCAGGGATGGTGACAGGGAGTTATTAAAGACAACACAAAAACAACTTAAAGAACAAACAAGGAAGTGCAAGGAGGACTACAGGAAGAAGCTAGAGAATCAGCTCCAGCAGAACAACGTGAGGGATGTGTGGTCTGGAATGAAGAAGATCACCGGCTTCAAGGTAAAGGGGGACCAGACTGATGGAGGTCTGGACAGAGCTAATGAACTGAACATGTTCTTCAACAGGTTCAGTTCCCCCCCTGCCTCCAGCCCCACAGACCACACACCCTCCATGAGCCCACAGCTTTCCTGTCACACCTACGCTCCGTCACCCTGCAGTTCAGTCATGGACCAGAACACAGCATCATCTTCCTCCACCTCAGAGCACCCAAAGACCTCCTCTGCCTCCACCTCCACTCTGTCTGTGACCTGCAACCAGGTCAAGAAACAACTGGAGAAACTGAACCAGAACAAGGCTGCAGGTCCAGATGGTGTCAGTCCCAGAGTTCTCAAGACCTGCTCAATGCAACTATGTCCAGTTCTCCAGCACCTCTTCAACACCAGTCTGAGACTGAAAACAGTTCCTGTGCTGTGGAAAACATCCTGCCTTGTTCCAGTACCTAAAAAACCACAACCAGCTGAACCAAACGACTACAGACCAGTTGCCCTGACATCTCACGTCATGAAAGTCCTGGAGAGACTCTTACTGGCTCACCTCAACAAGCAGGTCAGCACCTTTCAGGACCCATTACAGTTTGCATACCGTAATGGGCTTGGGGTTGAAGATGCCATCATCTACCTGCTTCACAGAGCACACGCTCATCTGGACCAATCAGGCAGCACTTTGAGGGTCATGTTCTTTGACTTCTCAAGTGCTTTTAACACAATTCAGCCTGCTTTGTTATGTGAGAAGCTCCATAAATTCCAGGTGGATTCCTCCACAACCTCCTGGATTTATGACTACCTCACAAACAGACCACAGTTTGTGAGACTGGGGGGTTGTGTGTCTGGGATGGAGGTCAGCTGCACTGGAGCGCCACAAGGAACTGTACTCTCACCATTTCTCTTCACGATGTACACCTCTGACTTCCAGTACAACTCTGAGTCCTGTCATCTGCAGAAATACTCTGATGACTCTGCAGTTGTTGGGTGCATCAGTGAGGGACAAGAAGCTGAGTATAGAGAACTGGTCAGTCAGTTTGTGAAATGGTGC
>SSNP01000385.1:41987-57601 GCA_006937955.1 Pachypanchax playfairii | reverse complement strand
GGCTTTTTGGTGATTTGACCTGTGTCTCGTGTCTTGGACCTTCTCTCTCCTTCGCTTGGATCCCCGTCAATCAGCTGTTTGAGCCTGAGCGAAGGATTTGTTCCCCTTCTATGTACCTGAAAACCGATTTGCCTGCCAGGAGGTCCGGAAAGAAACCTCCAGCAGAACCAGAACCAGGATGAGTTCTACTGGACCCACTGGGGTCTGAGGGGACAGGAGGTTGATCCAGACAAACATCAAGTCCAGTTTATTTAGAAAGCACATAAAACATCAAGTCTGTGGTCATCAAAGCCTCTGCTTCAACACACACATATAAAAAATTCCCTTCTCTCCACTGGGCGTGTTTTTCCCGTTCCAAGCTCGGGTCCACTACCAGAGTCCTGGGAGCTTGAGGGTCCTGCGCAGCTTTTTAGCTGTTCTGAGTACTTTTCTGGACTGAGATGTCTGAGGTTCTTCAAGGGATCCTCAGATATACAGTATATATATATATATATATATATATATATATATACATATATGTGTGTGTGTGTGTGTGTGTATGTGTGTATTACTGGTTTACATGTTTACCTTTTGGCTTGGTTACATCCTCACCTGCCCCGTGTTCTTTGAGTCCCGTGTCCTTCCTGAACCTGGGTCCATTTACCACACACTGTGACATGATGATGAAAATCTGAAGAGAGTGGGCAGCAGAAACCAGATCATCTTGTCCCCTTACAGAGACACGCAGTGGAGGAAAATACCTGCTGACCTTTTTCAATCTGACATTTATTTTAGCTAGTGATTTGTGTGTGTGTGTGCGTGCGTGCGTGCATGCGTGTGTGTGTGTGAATAAAACTGTACAACTGGTACAATAAAAACTGCCTCCTATTTCAATTCTCATCTCTTTCGTAGTTTTTGGAAATTAGATTGCCATGTTCATGACCTCATAATTAACCCTTAATGTACCCTCAAATAAATGCAACACTGGGGATCCTCGGCACAAAAAAGGTCCAAGATGAAAAAGGTGTATATAAAATTATATATTTAATAAGTCACATCTTTTTTGAACAAATCCCATCCTTAGCTTCAGTCCTCTCAAAACATAAAAAATGTTTGTATATTTTTTGAGATTTAACCCATTTTATGCCAGGTTTTTAAACAAAACTGTAATCTAAAAAGACAACAAAAAATGGATAAATGAAATCCTTTTTTATGCGTTATGTCCACAGGACTGTTTTGGTGGTGAATTGTTAGGGATTTGGAGTGTCATCTAGGGGCATAAAAATATTTTTTGATTCCCCCATATAATTTTTTTTGTAGTATCAGATTTTGTGAAAAAAATCCCATCCAGGACCCTTGTGCACAAAAAATGCTCAAATAAAACTTCATATGAAAATATTAATATAATATTACAAAAGTGTTTATTTTGAAATAATCCTCATACTTGGCTTCACTCCTAACTAAACATAAAAAAATTGTGTGTGTGGGGGGGGGGTCATTGTTTAGTTGCTGCAATTAGTGCACACAGCTGTTCCTTGCAGACAGCTAGTTCACATTTGGAGCAGAAACACATGACATGTCATAGATTTAACCGCTTCAGGGACGAGGTGGCCCTAAACATCGCCCGTCTCCTCTGCCCAGACGCTGCTGGTGGCTTCACCCCAGGAACGGTGCACTCTAGCCAGGATTAAAGTTTACAATAAGAACGTAGCTCCATCGCGTCAACCTCTTTTCAGCTTTTATGTTTTCAGATTCCTTCCGTGTTTGGATGGTGAACAATGATATTGATTATTTATTCTGTGATAAAATAAATAAATAAAACATTCTTCAATGTTTTTCCATGCGGCTCACGCCGTATCGAGTGATACCAGGACACCGTATCTCTCCTGGGTGAAAATGATGGCTCTAGTGGGGAAACGCGGACCAGATGATGTTTTTAGAAGAAGATAACGATCCTTCATGGATTTTCAACTATTCACTCAGAATTTCCATTTCTTCATACAAGTACACTTCACTTCATCTTAAACCTCGGGCTCAGACCCCCAGCTGAGGACAAATGTTTTGTCTTCCATAGTCATCCTCTGACAAGAAGCTTTCATTGCTGGAGGGTGCTGGTGCATCCTGACCATCCAGCTCTTCATAAAGCTCAGAGGCTTGTGCTAGGTTCAGGTGACATGTCATGTTTGAGGTGGAAAGAGAAGAATCCTGATCTGAGTCATGTCACTAAACTTTGTAGTAGAGACATCTGCGTAAACAAATTCAGTCCTGCAGGAATTTGTTTTTGCAAAAATGTTGCACCTTTGAAACTCAGCTGTTGTTTTCTTGTTTATGTGCTTTCATCAGGTTTGATCACTGCATATCCTTTGTAGCTGTATCTATAACATTATCCAACAGCAAATTTGTCAGTAAATTTTAAAAATTTGCATCATCTTCCTTATTTATTTAGCTATCGTTAGATTTTAGTGAAAATAATACCGTAATTTCACGACCAAAAGGCGCACCGTACGAAAAGGCGCAGTCTACACACACACCGCCTTACAACACACACAAAAGCATGCAAATGTGCGTATTAAAAAATAGATCGGGAGCAAAACTGAGTTTGGTTGTGCTTTATTTAAGATGATATAACAATATTAAACAAGCACATTACCGGTTATAGTCCTTATTAAAATCCTTCAAAGTCCTCATCCTCTGTTTCGGAATCGAACAGCTGCGCAAAATCTAACAGAGCAGGTCCACTTCGCTCCTCGCTGTCAGAGTCACTGTCTGTACCGTGCGGCTCCTCAGAAATGATACCGGCTTTTGCGAAAGCTCGGATAACAGTACCAACAGACACGTTAGTCCAAGCATCTACAATCCATTGGCAAACTGTAGCGTAACTCGCCCGGCGCTGCCTTCCACCCTTCGTGAAACTGTGGTCTCCTTCGGTCATCCATCGCTCCCACGCCGCTCGCATCCTTACTTTGAACGGCCGGTTCACGCCGATGTCCAGCGGTTGGAGTTCTTTCGTCAGCCCTCCCGGAATCACAGCAAGCATAGCATTCATCTGCTTCACTTGTTGTTTCACGTCAGGGGTGAGATGAGCACGCATAGAGTCATAAATCAGAAGCGAGGGTGATGCGTGGAAAAAACCACCCGGTCTCCGAACATACACCTGCCTCAGCCACTCTTTCATCATTTGCTCGTCCATCCAGCCCTTTTCGTTTGCCTTAACAATGACGCCCGCTGGAAACGTCTCCTTAGGCAAAGTCTTTCTTTTAAAAATCACCATCGGGGGCAGTTTCTGTCCATTGGCGTGGCAGCCAAGCACAACAGTAAACGAAGCCCTTTCGCACCCCGTTGTGCGTATTGACACCGTGCTGGTTCCCGTCTTCTCCACCGTGTGACTGTCCGGGATGTCAAACGTGAGCGGCACCTCGTCCATGTTCGTGATGTGGCTCGGTTGGATCCGTTTGTCGCTGATGTGCTTCCTGCAGTATGAGAGAAAGTTTGTCAGCTTTTCATTGTAATCCGCTGGCCGTTGCTGCGCTACCGTAGTCCTGGTCCGGATCGATAAATGGCACCGTCTCATAAAGCGAAAGCACCAAGACGGACCTCCTTTGAAATGTTCGATTTTCATCTCCTCCGCCAGCGTTTCTGCCTTTAGGCGAATAGTGACCGTCGAAACGCTCCTGCCACTCGTTCTTTGCTGAATGATCCACTGCTCGAGTTGTGCCTCCAACTCTGGCCACCTCGCCTTATTTCCGCGGAAACTCAGCTGTGTCTTCTTCACCTGTCGCAGTTCGTTTTCCATCTTCCTCCACTTACGAACCATCGACTCGTTAATTTTGAAATTTCTCGCGGCGGCTCGATTCCCGTGTTCCTCCGCGTAGCTGATTGCCTTCAGTTTAAACTGAGCTTCATAAGCGTGTCTTTTCGCCATTTTCAGGCTTGTTAAAACAACAATGTTCTGCATAAAGCACATACCTGTTCTTTTATACACAATCCACGCCCACACTTCCCTCTTTAACGTTCTCATGCGTTTTCTATCACGTCCGCTCCACGCCCACACTTCCCTCTTTACGTTCTCATGCTTTTTCTATCACGTCCGCCTCATATAGGGCGCTCCACACCATAGGGCGCATCGCTCATTTTGAAGAAAATCTAAGACGTTTATATGCGCCTTATAGTCGTGAAATTACGGTAGTTTTCTGCTGAAGCATGTGAAGCCCACCACCACCACGTCACCCCACCACATCCCATCATCCCCACGCCACCCAAAAAGCACAGAAACATCTTTCCTCTAAATATTTATGAATTGTTTTGAGTCATAAATTCATGCACGTGTGCACAATCACACACACAAAGTACATATAAAATGGTCAATTAGGATTTTGCACTGATTTTCATCTTTGGAAAATGATTTTTTGGTGCAGACTTTAGAAACAAAATTCACAAAAAATATGAAATCATGCATACACGTGTATGACATTTCTAAAAAACACTAAAACCATATTTAAGTGAAATATGTATTGCATTGACAGTCCAGGGGCCACAAGATCCCAAAAATGTAAATAATTGAAATTCATCTTTCATCAGTGCCCCGCCGTTTATAGAGAAATCACTCATTCTGGTGGAAAACAGTAAAAACTACAATTTGAGTCTCTATTGGCTGGAGCAACACCGGCAGAATAAAAAATATATATATTTATGGTGATATTTAGGCCGTTTTAAAAAATGTCGTTTGAATGGGAGTCAATGGCACAAAAAAATGACAGAGGGGCCTCTATGTTACTATGTTCAATAGGCAATATTTTAAATGGAGAAAGAGAAAAAGATATTTTTGGTAAACCTCAACAAAGATGCACATCTCAGGAAAAATTTTAAAGAATTGCAGTGGCACAGCCAAAATTAACTAAAAAAAACACCTGCGTACACAAAAAAATGCCCCAGGGACCATTAATGGTTAAAAAAGAATGTTGATTTACATTTTTTATTTAAAAGAAAAATCAGTTATTTGTCAAGATCAGATAATGAAAAAAATCTAATAGGTAATGGTTAGGTACTGAGTAAGTAATGATTTGTTCCTTAGTAGGTACTTAGGAAACCCTAAATAAGACTGGTGGGTATTTTACCAGTAAGAACTAGTTAACTACCCATTAGTCCCTGGTTCATTCCTCATTACCTTTTTAGTCGTTTGCTAGGAAGGACACACATTTTTGTGTACCTAATTATAAAGTGTTACCAGATGGGATATACTGATAGAAATAGCTTTTTTAGTCAACAATAGTCCCACGTGTTAAACAAGTTGTTATCACCAGTACCATCAGTAATATGCACAAATCTATAAATTCTTCAGTATAACATAAAAATGTTGTTTGTGTTAAAGAGGCCATTTCATACAATTTTCATGACTTTGTGGTTATTTCTTAAGTATTAACCAGTAATATGAAACATTTTATATCTAAAAAACGTCAGGAAACACTGATTAACAGACCTTTCAATCTGTCTGCGTCAAAATTCAGCTGGTTTCGTCAGACTTCGGCAGCAACTCATTAGTATTCATTATGCAAATTTGCTGGACTCTGATTGGCTACCAAACTAGCCTATGAGAGCAAAGAATACTGTTTCCTGCCCGCTGTGCATGGTAACATCAGACGTTGTGTCTTCCTGTTTATTACGTCTTATGGTAACAGCTTTTAGCCAGCAGCATGCTAGGTGTGGTTTCAACTGCAGGAGCTGATGAATACTAATGAACAAAGGAGTTGTGATGAAACAGATACAGGCCGTTAGAACTCGGGTTTTATCACCACCTGCGTACACTGAAAAAATTGTTACTTTGAACCAACCTAAAAAAATTACTCTAATGTGTTACAGCTAATTTTTAGTTTTTTTCAAAGTGTGAATTTGATTTTGTTGAAAGTGTCATTTTCTTTGGTTCAATTTCCATGAACAGTTTCTGCAGTGTGCATCAAAGGTGTATTTTAGCTCCCCAGAATAGTTCATGTTCAGAGCATAAATTAAGTCAAACAGCAAAGCATATGCAATCGATGGCAAATCATTAAGAACCCTTACGAAAAAGAAGTATACTTCAAGTGCATAATTTCAAGTATACTCCAGTATACTTAAGTCTATTTATGTACTTGTACTTTAAGTGTACTTACAAGTATACTCCTTCGGACTAAATTGGCCCACTTAAAGTATACTTATAGTATACTATAAGTATACGCANATGCAAATTTGCTGGACTCTGATTGGCTACCAAACTAGCCTATGAGAGCAAAGAATACTGTTTCCTGCCCGCTGTGCATGGTAACATCAGACGTTGTGTCTTCCTGTTTATTACGTCTTATGCTAACAGCTTTTAGCTAGCAGCATGCTAGGTGTGGTTTCAACTGCAGGAGCTGATGAATACTAATGAACAAAGGAGTTGTGATGAAACAGATACAGGCCGTTAGAACTCGGGAGAACTCGGGTTTTATCACCACCTGCGTACACTGAAAAAATTGTTACTTTGAACCAACCTAAAAAAATTACTCTAATGTGTTACAGCTAATTTTTAGTTTTTTTCAAAGTGTGAATTTGATTTTGTTGAAAGTGTCATTTTCTTTGGTTCAATTTCCATGAACAGTTTCTGCAGTGTGCATCAAAGGTGTATTTTAGCTCCCCAGAATAGTTCATGTTCAGAGCATAAATCAAGTCAAACAGCAAAGCATATGCAATCGATGGCAAATCATTAAGAACCCTTACGAAAAAGAAGTATACTTCAAGTGCATAATTTCAAGTATACTCCAGTATACTTAAGTCTATTTATGTACTTGTACTTTAAGTGTACTTACAAGTATACTCCTTCGGACTAAATTGGCCCACTTAAAGTATACTTATAGTATACTATAAGTATACGCAAAAGTATACTTAAAGTAACAATATAAGTATACTTCTGATATAACTAAGTATACTTTTCTATTTGAAAGTATACTTAAAGTAACAATATAAGTATACTTCTGATATAACTAAGTATACTTTTCTATTTGAAAGTATACTTAAAAGTATACTGAAAGTAACAATGTAAGTATACTTCTGATATATCTAAGTATACTTTTCTATTTGAAAGTATACTTAAAAGTATACTTAAAGTAACAATATAAGTGTGCTTGTAGTGTACTTCTGATATAATTGAGTATACTTTTCTTTTTTAAAGTTCACTTTAAAGTATACTTAAAGTAATAAGTTTACTTTTAATGTACTCTTGATTTAATTGAGAATACTTACAGTTTTGAAAGTACACTCTACAGTATACTTAAACTAATCTTGGAATCCCTTCCAAAAAAGAAGTAAACTTCAAGTACATAATATGAATTATGCTGAAGTATGTTCAAGGTTATTTTCCAAGTACTTATACTAGACATTTACTCAATAATATACTGGTTGGGACTAAATTGGCACATTTTAAGTATACCTAAAGTATACTTAAAAGTACACATAAGCATAGTTTTAAGTAAGCTTTCAGGCTACTTCAAAGTAGTCTGTAACGTTACTTCAAAGTGACCTTTTAAAGTGTACTGTAAGTGTACTTTTAGGTTAGCAATTACATTACTAAAACACATTGCAAGTTCACAGTTAATAGAATACACAGTCAAATGTACTTAGGCAAAAAATAACTTCAAACTATCTATAAATTTTAAGCAAAGAAAAAATATTCACAAAGATATTTAATTAAGAATATATTCTTTATTAGAAACCTCACTCTTGTGCACTGTGGAACGGCTAGAACTGTTCTAAAGGCAGGGAATGGAAGAACAATTACATAAATTTAATACATCAAGAGAATGTGGGGCAGTTCATTAAGATCTGTTCAGTTGTAATGAATGGACTGAAAAAATGACATGTTGGATTTACTTAATTCATTAGTGGACATTGGTTGCACACATAGTTGTTTAACCTTCTTCTTAAACAAAACCTGTGTTGAACTAATAGTCTTATTATTTAACATTAACCATTGTTACACCAATTAATAAAACTTAACAGTTACATGTTGAAAAGTTTATTGAGAAGCCAGAAGTTCCACATTTCAACACATTTATTATAGAATCTTTCTAAACACTATTCAAAATTCCAAAGGAGTAAAAATAAATGTCCCATTTAACATGGATGCCACTGAACAGTTCTTCATCCCTTTACAAGACAATGATTAACTAAAATTAAAGTATCCTGCCGATCTGAAAAACGTGTAGGGGACAAGGAGGATTTTTTTAAACCACTGTGACCTTTATGGAAAAACAGAATAAACATTTGAATTTTAACTTTGTTGGAAAGATTTTTTCCATTCAGTTCCATGATGAAAATGTTCTGGATTACCTCAGAGGTTTAATGGAGTTCAGCAGGGTAGTTTAGGTTCAGGGCCTCCATCAGTCCAAACAGCAAAACAACAGCTCATAAGATTCTTCAAAACCTTGATCCCTCAAGGATAACGCCAACATCCTCTGGTTCCTCATTTGAAATATGTTCTTTCATAATATAAATACTAATAGTATTCATCATCCTGAATACTATTAGTATACTTCTGATGAGTACATTGAAAGTAAACTTGAAGTATACTGTCTTCATTATAATTATACTTCAAGTATACTTCAGTAAACTTCTTTTTGGTAAAGGAACCTTCACATCTTCAATGATAATCCTGATGGTGGCTGCAGACTGTCTCCTCCACTTCTGAGAACAAACAAACCCAGTGTGCATCTCTCAAACGCACATCCTATGGAATTAAATTTCAGTCAAAAATCCTGAGCGAGATTTTCTGCAGCGTGCACGCGTATTTAACCGTGCGCGCGCATGCAATCCACAGCACGGGCCTTAGTCTCCTCCAAACAGTCATAATTACTTTTNCTTTCGGGGGCAAATTTTCCTTTCAAGCGCGCAGCCTCTCCTGGTTTGCCTTCACGCTCGTAGGAGAGCTTCATGTACAGGCACCTGGATGGAGATCCACACGCGCGGTTCATGAATACTCGTATAATGAATCATACGCGGGCGTGTGGGGTGAATTCACGCGCACACTGTGGATTGCGCACGCGTGCGCGCTGCAGAAAGTCTCGCTCAGGATCTTGGACTGAAATTTAATTCCATACATTCAGCTTCATCCCTCTGGTCGACCTGTGTAAAAATAATTATGAATAAAATAAATGGGTGGTGTCAACACTGAATTTTGTTTTATACATATAACACATAAAAAATACTGTGAAAGATGACCAAAGGGCTTAACAGACTGTAAAGCTGATTGCAGATATAAAAAAATAAAAAGCAAGTACATACCTGATCAAGACGTTTTAAGAAATCCTGAATTTTAAAGCAAAATTTGTCAAAATAGTTTTGCCTGATACAACAAACCAGAATGAAACCATATAACACTACATTCAACATAAACTCAGAACAAAATATCATCCTTTCCTTCAGTGTAGAGCAGCTTTGCAGCGAGACGGTGTCGGAGGAGTGCTGAAGCGATGACGAACGCAGGAATCAGTTACCTGAGTGATGTGTAAAGTCACGTGACACGATTTCAGTTTAGAACTTTGTCTGAAAGTAATTATTTAGTGTAGGACAAATAATTTGTTATTTTTTCTGTGGTTAGTTATTTTTAATTTTAGGGAAAGCAAAATAAGCAGTTTTCAAACAAAAAAAAATGTAAATGTAAATTAAAACAACTTGAAATTTTAATTCAAGTAGATGAAACCATTGTTTCACTTTTTTCAGTGAGATTAAAACTGAAAGAGAAGTTGTTGACCTGTTTTCACCCACTATGAAGGTAAGAACACCTGTGGAGCTAAAATATTCAACAGAAACCTTAGAAACACAGTTTTTAATGGAAGGACCTCTTTAAAGAAAACTGTGTTTAACCAGAAGAAGAATTTCTCTCAGTAAAAATAGAGAGAGTTGAGTGTCTGAGGTTTTTCTTCTTATTATTCTTATTATTAGTATTAAATCTTTATTTAACCAGGATTGTCCCTTTGAGATTCAAAACCTGTTTTCCAAGGGAGTCCTGGCCAAGATGCAGCAAAAAACAGTTACAAGATTAAAAAGTTACAGATAATTAGACATTTAAGAACAATTACAAATAAAAACAGTGGACTGGAAAGCTCTCAGTTTTGTCTTAAAAATGTTCAGTGAAAACTAATTCCGTTAGCTTCCAACTCTGTTGCAGTTTGTTCCATGTGGACGGGGCTGAATGGACGAAGGCACGTTTTCCTAGGTTGGTCCTCACAAACGGAACCTCCAGCTGTATATAATCACTTGAGAGCAAACAGTAGTTTGCAGAACTCTTCCATGAGATTAAGGTGCTCAGGTAAGAAGGGACAAGTCCAAGCATAGCCTTGTATATAAAAGTGTACCAGTGGCTTGCTCTCCTGGAGGATAAGAAGGGCCATCCCACTCGCAGGTAAAGATCACAATGATGAGTCGAGGCTTTACAGTTTGTAATAAACGTCAGTACAGCATGATATACCGAGTCAATCTTATTCAAGCACTGAACCGAGGCATTCATGTACAACAAGTCACCATAGTCCAGGACTGATAAAAATGTTGCAACAAAGTTTATTTCTAAAAAAATCCCAATTTAAGTTTAAGTTTTTTTTTACTAAATTATCTATGTAGGGCTTAAAAATCAGCGAGTCATCCAGCAAAAAGCCCAGGTATATATAAGTGTGAACTGTATTAATAATGTTACCCTCCAATGAAGTTATCACTGGGATGTTTTGGGTAGTTTTCATTGCATTTGAGAACAACATTAGTTTGATTTTATCAGCATTAAGAACAAGTTTTAACTTCAACAGTTTTTGCTTTACCATATCAAATGCTTTTTGTAATGATTCAACAGCGGCAGACAGGTTTGGCCCAAAACAATAGATGACTGTATCATCAGCATAAAAATGCATATTTGTGTTAGGTACATTTTCACCCAGTTTATTTATATACAAAATGAATAAAAGAGGACCCAGTATTGAACCCTGTGGCACCCCCTTGTGGATCTTTACAAAATCAGAACACTGACCATCACTTTTAACACACTGGGTCCTGTCACGCAAGTAATTTACAAACCAGGAAACAGCATGTTTAGACAGCCCCAAGTTGACTAGTCTTTGTTTTAAAATGGAATGATCCACTGTGTTAAAATCTTTTGATAAATCAATAAAAAGTGATGCACAGTGTTGTTTTTTATCAAGGGCAACAATTATATCATTTATGACTTTAACAGTCGCTCTGGTGGTACTGTGCATTTTCCTGAACCCAGATTGCAATTGGGATATCAAGCCCTTTGAGTGTAAAAACTCTTTTAGTTCTTCACTAACAAGAGCTTCCAGAACTTTTGATAGAACACACAAGTTTGATATTGACCTATAATTAGTAAAAAAAAGGGATTACAAAAGCCAACTTCCAAACAATTGTAACTTCTTTGTTCTTGATTGTGAGAATAAAAAGAACCGTAAGGGGGTGTGCCACATAATCGGCTGCTAGTTTTAAAAAACAGGGCTCCATCATGTCAGGTCCAGAAGGTTTCCTATTATCTAATGCCTTGAGAGCTTTGTGCACTTCCTGAACAGTGAAAGGGACAAAATTAAAAAGTTCTCCAGTTGGCATATGAGGTTCAACGGAGGGAGTTAAAAGTGTTGCTCCTGTATAGTCAAACAGAGAACCTGAGTCTATGAAACGTTTGTTAAAACTATTCCAGACAGCTGTCTTGTCATGGACAGGTACAGAGTCTATCATGACATGCTTTGGAAGACACTGCGATCTACTAGTTGATAGAGATTTAATCATCTTCCAAAACTTTTGAGGATTATTTAGATTTTCCGTTGTAACTGATAACTAAAACTCCAATTTAGCATTTTTAATAAGAGAAGTACACTTATTTCTCAGGCGCCTAAAATATGTCCAATCAGAAGGAGCGTCACTTTTTCTGGCTTTAGCTCATGCTACATTCTTCTGATGAATTGCCTCTGATAGTTCAGGAGTAAACCGAGGGTTTTCCCTCTCTTTAAATCTAAATTTCCTAATTGGAGCCTACATTGAACCCCATGTTGCCCCCCGATCTGCGTATCGGGTTGTGTGAGTGTTAGCCCCTACCCTCACCTGTGTGAAAGGGTGAATGACAAAAAAACTGTAGTGTGAAGCGCTTTGGGGGTCGTAGGACCTGATTAAAGTGCTATACAAGTGCACGGCATTTACCATTAGACTTAATTGTCCCCAGTTAACCAAGTATAAGTTATGATGGTATGCTTGCTCAATAGGCCTCTTCAGCTTCAGGTCTGTGTTGTTTCTTTCCTCTCCTGATATCAACCATGTCTTCACACATTCCCAGGGTTATCTGGTACCAGGAAACTGTTTGCTTTAAGAGAATTTTCCATGTGTTTCCTTTCTGACAAACACAAAGAGCCTTTAAGGAAACATGCTCCATGTGTTCTCTTCAGGACATACACCTGCTCTTTCTGTTTTTACATTTCATCAGTTTGCTTAGTGACCTTTGCAGCAGTCATGTTTGTGAGTGCTGCATCTAGTTGGACAAATTCACCTTGAAATGCTCACACCTGCTCATGATGCTGAAAAGAATGCCAGATGTTCAACATTTACCACTTGACTTGTAAACTCTTTACTTGGTTTTACTTTTAAATGTTTTGTATCTTTTAAGCATATTGATCAATATTAATGTTTTTGTTGGTCTATTTTGTATGTGTTTATTTACTGCTGTAAGCTTTCATATGGGTCTAATATGGACAGCATCACGTTTCATTTATTCATCCTCACAAATCTGACCAACATGGTTGACCTTTAGTTCATCGTACAGAGGATCGTTTCACACATCTCAAACTATGTAAAGCTTTATTTGTTACTTTGTTGGTGTCAAGAAGGTTTGGTTCAGTATTTATTGACTGGAACGCTTCATACGGGTCATTTGTGACCGAGGCTTTAGACAATGGTGAATGCTTCTTCTGGGAAATGAGCTGTAAGTCATAAGATAATCCAAAAGAGATAAACAAATTCAGTGACAGATCTGGAACAAAATTTGAAACCAGTCTGAGGAGAATCACAGGAAGGGATTCCATTAAAGAAGCCATTCCATTAAAAATGTTTTTTCTGAGGTTTTTGTTGAATATTTTAGCTCCACAGGTGTTCTTACCTTCATAGTGGGTGTGAAAACTAAAAATAAAACTTCTAAAAATAACTTCTCTTTCAGTTTTAATCTCTCAAACTACGCAGGTGGTGATAAAACCCGAGTTCTCCCGAGTTCTAACGGCCTGTATCTGTTTCATCACAACTCCTTTGTTCGTTAGTATTCATCAGCTCCTGCAGTTGAAACCACGCCTAGCATGCTGCTGACTAAAAGCTGTTAGCATAAGATGTAGCAAACAAGAAGACATGACGTCTGACGTTGCCATGCGCAGCAGGGCAGGAAACAGTATTCTTTGCTCTCGTAGGCTAGTTTGTTAGCCAATCAGAGTCCAGCAAATTTGAATAATGAATATGAACGAGCTGCTGACGAAGCCTGACGGAAGGAGCCGGAACCACTCGAGTTTTAATGCAGACAGATTGAAAAGTCTGTTAATCAGTGTTTCCTGACGTTTTCTAGATATAAAATGTTTCATATTACTGGTTAATACTTAATAAATAACCAGAAAGTCCTGAAATTTGTGTGAAATGGTCTCTTTAATGCTTTCTGTACACCTAAGGACTTTGAAAAGATTTTAGAAAAGACTCCAAGAGATTATCAGCTCACATGCAAAGACTTGGGTTAGCATTTTTTTAATCTCAGACTAAAGATTTAATAAACACGGAATCTTGTAGAGACACTATTTACAAGACTACAAAGGTACATTTCCTCTTTCTCATTCACGGTCTTTTATTAGTGCACTTGTATGGTAGTGTAAATACCAAACATTAGCATGTAACGTCATTCAATAGAGTGGTGAAGTTAGCATGTTAGCTGAAACACCACAAGCGCCAAATAGGTGAAAATGATCGTGGATAAAGAAGAGCGCTTTGTCGAGCTGTGGGTCGAGCAGCCGTGTCTTTTTGATGTAAACTCCATTCATACCACGACAGAGTGGAAAAAGAAAAGAAGTGGACTGATATTGCTGAAGTTATCAACATATGTGTTTCAAGTCCGTCAACATGTTTGTTTTGTTATGAGTGACAGCTTCCTGCTCCTGCTTGTTAGAACAGCTTTATTGGTTGTTGGTTGTTTTACATCACTACGACTACACTAGGACTTGTTATAATATCAAACATGTTTGATATAAAAGACTAGAGAAAGACTCCCATAAGTTGGGTCGCCAACTGCAGATTATCACCTTACATTTAATGATCAAGAAGACGGGAGCGCGTTGAGACTCCAGCAAGATTTCCATAGCCTACCAGTCTTTAGTGTGGAACTGTGAAAATCCTTTGGTGTGTTCGCTATTATCCAGACACAGTATTCACAATCCAGAGTCCAAAACTCAGTATTAGTAGTTAGACAAGAACCTTTACTGCAATAATCTTGATAAACAGACTTATGCTGGGTGTACACCAATGGATTTGAAAAATAAAAGGAACTGTCAATCTATATATATATATCCATTTCCGTCTGGTTGTTGTTGTTGTTCCAGTAGCCCATTTTACATCAAGGTGCCGTGGTTCCCCAGCACCTGACATAGACCTTGTTTCTGCAGGCGACGTCTGAGCCAGCATCTCATTTGTTTCACTATCTCTCATGGTGGAAAGTAGGCAGTAGCATGAAGGGCCTTGCCCAAGTACCCACACTGGATGGAGTTCATAGCTCACTGTCCATAGATGGATTTGGGTTTTTTTTTTTCCCCTAGGCAGGAATCGAACCCAGGTCTCCCACTTGTCAGCCTGCTGTCTTAACCAGTTGAGCAGTTGAGCTGGAATGGGAAACAACACCGCCCAAGTGGCCAAGCGACCTTCAGGGTGTTCTGACAAGCGACATTCAGGGTGTCATAACAAATGACCGGCAGGGTGTTGTAACAAACGAATTTCAGGGTGTTATAACAAACGACCGGGAGAGTGTTGGAACAAACGACCGGGAGAGTGTTGGAACAAACGACCGGCAGGGTGTTCTATCAAACGACTGTCGGGGTGTTGTAACAAACGAATTTCAGGGTTTTGTAACAAGTGACTGTCAGGGTGTTATAACAAACGACCGTCAGGATGTTATAACAAACGACCGGCAGGATGTTATAACAAACGACCGTCAGGGTGTTCTAACAAACGACTGTCGGGGTGTTATAACAAACGAATTTCAGGGTGTTATAACAAACGACTGTCGGGGTGTTGTAACAAACGAATTTCAGGGTTTTGTAACAAGTGACTGTCAGGGTGTTATAACAAACGACTGTTGGGGTGTTATAACAAACGACTGTCAGGGTGTTATAACAAACGACCGTCAGGGTGTTATAACAAACGACCGTCAGGGTGTTATAACAAACGAATTTCAGGGTGTTATAACAAACGACTGTCAGGGTGTTATAACAAACGACTGTCAGGGTGTTATAACAAACGACTGTCAGGGTGTTATAACAAACGACCGTCAGGGTGTTATAACAAACGACCGTCAGGGTGTTATAACAAACGACCGTCAGGGTGTTATAACAAACGACCGTCAGGGTGTT
>SSNP01000385.1:0-34773 GCA_006937955.1 Pachypanchax playfairii | reverse complement strand
AAGACCATTAAAGTTTACAAAGAGTTATCGTGTCTCGTTACATATCTGTGCTGATTTACAGGCTGCAGGATGATTTTTAAACCGTATCATTTCTTTCTTTTAGACCGAAGAAAACCACCCGGTCAACTGGAGACCAGAAATCCTCAAGAGAAAAAGATTCTGAAGATTATTTTTTGTTTTTCAGTTTGTGCTTTCAGCTCACGGAGCAGATTTTATTTGTCAGAGCTGTTTCATAAGACAGAAATCCTCTAATAACTGAATAGTTTGCAGTTCTCATTTGATGCTGTGAGCTGCTGTTTTGAACTTTGAGGAACTTCTGTGAGGTTTCTTTCTTGATGATGGCGGCTCATCTGTGTGGTCCACCAACAGAAGTAAAGGTTTTATTGTATCTGGGATCTGAACCTGCAGCAGGAGAGAAAATGTTCTTGTATTGATGTATTTTAATCTGTAGAGATGAAACATCAGACACTTTGTTCTGGCTTGAAACATGAAGTTTATTCTGCTTAATTTTAATAAAGACCACATTCTTTTTAAAAACACAGGTTTGTTTGTTTTAAGAGCACATAGTCCAAGTTTAGACCTCTGATTCGTATCTGTTGAAATGAAGAACATGAGTTGGTTCCTAATCTTCTACATGCAAAAGTTACATATGTAGAATGTATAGAAAATATACAACTAAGAAAACAGTCTGCATACACAGAGTGGCTTTTTTAATTTTCACAATTTTCTTTAAAAAAATTTAGGGTGTTGATGAATTAACATCTAATATAATTGTAACATATTTTGGTATATAGATGTTTTTTATAATTATAAGCGAGTTGAATTTACAATTGGAGACTGATTTATGTTCTAACTGTTATAACTGAACTAGAATCTCCAAATACAGTTAAATGAGCTCTGGACACCTGGCAACAGGAAAATATTTATTAATTTTTACCTTCTTATTTGTGACTCTTGTTGCTTGACGCTCCTCAACACGATGTGCGTCTTCAGATGAAAGCGTTTCCCACAAAGGTAAAAAGAAAGGATTAAAATCTGTATTAATGTAAAACGTAAAACCATATGAATGTTACATAAAAGCTTTAAAATTAAGCTCATTTACATGGAGACTGATATCCTGGAAATAACTTTGAAATTAACTGTTTTTGTGTTATCTGAAAAACCTAAGCCATAATTCTTATCACTTACCAGTGATTCTGCCATGTTACGGTACTTGAATGAACTGCGTACCGGTGTTTTACACTCTTTCGTCATCTGAGGATTCCAAATTTTGGGGGCGTGGCTTAGGACTTCTACCCGACGGGAGGGGCCAGAGTTTTGTGACTTTGTTTACATTTGATAACATTCTAAGCTAGGCAATTTGAAATCGGGTATAGCAGCTTTAAGCATGTGGAATTTTAAACAATTGGAATTTTAGAACAATATGCCCTACATACATGCTCCGTGTGCCATGATGCTGGGAAACCTGATGTTAGTTCTACAGCATTAAGTATGCATTAGAATGCAAAAACGATTCCTGAGACCACAGTTAGACTTCATGGTCTTTTACCAAACCTGGAATCACACACTCAAAAAGATATCCTCCCATGCAATATAAAACAGCAGTTGCTACAACTCTTGACTAGCAAACATTACAAGACGTGGACAGATAAAAACGTGTGACAGTGAAAAGAAAGACGCAGACCAGGAGAGAGTAAAAAGAAGCCCTAAAACAAAATAATAAACTCTGATGATAAACATTTAGAAAGACACCAAACCTATATGACAATACATAACGGAACTGAACAAACAGAAAACCAAGAACCGGAAGCCAAATTGATGCAAATACAATGTAGCTAAAACACTGGCAAACAAGCTAAAACAATACTAAAAATAGTCTGAAAAACAAAAGTGCAGGTAAACCTGAATTAACAAACAGCACAAAAATACCAGAGTCATGACACCATGGAAACCATGGAAAACCTTTCTAAATGTTGTTGTTGTAATGTTCTGTTCCAAGGCTGGACTCAAATGCACAGACAGGTTACATGATAGCATTTAAAATACAGTGGGGCAAAAAAGTATTTAGTCAGCCACCAATTGTGTAAGTTCTCCCACTTAAAAAGATCAGAGAGGCCTGTAATTTTCATCATAGGTATACCTCAACTATGAGAGACAAAATGAGGAAAAAAAATCCAGAAAATCACATTGTCTGATTTTTAAAGAATTTATTTGCAAATTATGATGGGAAATAAGTATTTGGTCAATAACAAAAGTTAATCTCAATACTTTGTTATATAGCCTTTGTTGGCAATGACAGAGGTCAAACGTTTTCTGTAAGTCTTCACAAGGTTTTCACACACTGTTGCTGGTATTTTGGCCCATTCCTCCATGCAGATCTCCTCTAGAGCAGTGATGTTTTGGGGCTGACGCTGGGCAACACGGACTTTCAACTCCCTCCAGAGATTTTCTATGGGGTTGAGATCTGGAGACTGGCTAGGCCACTCCAGGACCGTGAAATGCTTCTTACGAAGCCACTCCTTCGTTGCCCGGGCGGTGTGTTTGGGATCATTGTCATGCTGAAAGACCCAGCCACGTCTCATTTTCAATGCCCTTGCTGATGGAAGGAGGTTTTCACTCAAAATCTTACGATACATGGCCCCATTCATTCTTTCCTTTACACGGATCAGTCGTCCTGGTCCCCTTGCAGAAAAACAGCCCCAAAGCATGATGTTTCCACCCCCATGCTTTACAGTAGGTATGGTGTTCTTTGGATCCAACTCAGCATTCTTTCCCCTCCAAACACGACAAGTTGAGTTTCTACCAAAAAGTTCTATTTTGGTTTCATCTGACCATATGATGTTCTCCCAATCCTCTTCTGGATCATCCAAATGCTCTCTAGCAAACCGCAGACGGGCCTGGACGTGTCCTGGCTTCAGCAGGGGGACACGTCTGGCACTGCAGGATTTGAGTCCCTGGCGGCGTAGTGTGTTACTGATGGTAGCCTTTGTTACTTTGGTCCCAGCTCTCTGCAGGTCATTCACTAGGTCCCTCCGTGTGGTTCTGGGATTTTTGCTCACCGTTCTTGTGATCATTTTGACCCCACGGGGTGAGATCTTGCGTGGAGCCCCAGATCGAGGGAGATTATCAGTGGTCTTGTATGTCTTCCATTTTCTAATAATTGCTCCCACAGTTGATTTCGTCACACCAAGCTGCTTACCTATTGCAGATTCAGTCTTCCCAGCCTGGTGAAGGTCTACAATTTTGTTTCTGGTGTCCTTTGACAGCTCTTTGGTCTTGGCCATAGTGGAGTTTGGAGCGTGACTGTTTGAGGTTGTGGACAGGTGTCTTTTATACTGATAACGAGTTCACACAGGTGCCATTAATACAGGTAACGAGTGGAGGACCGAGGAGCCTCTTAAAGAAGTTACAGGTCTGTGAAAGCCAGAAATCTTACTTGTTTGTAGGTGACCAAATACTTCCACCATAATTTGCAAATAAATTCTTTAAAAATCAGACAATGTGATTTTCTGGATTTTTTTTCCTCATTTTGTCTCTCATAGTTGAGGTATACCTATGATGAAAATTACAGGCCTCTCTGATCTTTTTAAGTGGGAGAACTTACACAATTGGTGGCTGACTAAATACTTTTTTGCCCCACTGTATTTATTTTTAAGCAGAGAATGAAATGCTCTCAACCGGAACTTCCCAGTTAACTGTGATGGAAAGGAGACAGGTTAGTGATGCAGGGAGGAATGTGTTGTGAATATTAATCACTGTGTTTACAGTCTTCTTCCTTGTTTCAGCGAAGACGTCAGTAGGGCTTCCTTGATTCTCTTTGGGGATTCTTCAGCAGAGGATAAGTGTAAGGCAACTATAGCAATAAAAGCAATTACTTAGTTCTGTGATTAATCCCAATACAGTGGAAACGTGGACAGACAAGATGGTTATTGGTGTCGTAACCAGAAGAGGACAAGAGCACCAGGACACTCGCTGTCTTCCAATAGTGTTTTGGTGGCCTACCCTCAGGAAGGACATGATGGAGTATGTGACACCCTGCTGTGTGCCTTCAGAGTGAGCCTTCATGCCACCCTCTGGCAGGTCTCCTGAAGTCGCTTCCCTTCCACACTGACCACATCTCGATGAATTTTAAGACCAATTTGCTCATCTCTAAGGGTTACCTGCAGACCCAGTGCCAGGACAGTTTAGATGGGGGGGCAGCAGTTTATTTTGGGGGGGCACAGTTTTTATTTACCCGTTAGTGTTTTTCCCTCCTGTTGGCAGTATGTTAAATATTTCTGGGTCAAAACTGCCCTTTTTGACACTCTATGTCCATATTACACATTTATATTTAAAAAGGGACTGGCTGAGGAAGGTTCTGGAGTTTTTCTGAACAATTACTCTGTTCTAGATCGGTGGTCAGAACGTTTGTTTTTGTTCTCCAAAAGGAGCCACGGTTGAACCACTGTCAAGACCCTGCTGTGTACCTGCTATGTGAGTGAGCCTTCTTCCTTGATAGAAGATCTTTGGTTAAGTCACGCTGATTTGGAGGGAAGTGAACAGACGTAGCGAAACAACCGGTTTTTGTAAAGAGTTGCTCTCAAACCAGTTAATAACAACAACAAACAGAAAACACAACCAGGCCTGCTTCTTCTATGTTGATTCTTTTTGATATTTTTCTGCTGCTTTTATCTGTGATGCTACTCCTTGCTGAAACTGCCCTGATGCACTACGAAAGAAAAATAATGTAACTCACCATCACAGAGCCATCATCTCGAACAAAAACAATCCTTTCACATCCAGTTAATGTACTCCAACAAAGTAGTCTTCCTCAGTCCAATTCTCCTTCTAAAAACCTTGTAAATTCCTTTCTTGTGTGGATTTCTCTGAATGTTTACATCATGACTACCATTTAACACTTGCTTCTTCTTCTTCTTGATAATCATTCACAACTAGCAAACAAGGAATTAGTGTGTTACTGCCACCAACTTGCTTGAGGTGAAGAATGTTATTCAAATGATGGTGGTGGACGGGTGGTGGACGAGTTATACCCACAATGCAGATATCAGTGATTCAGTTGTAAATTTACACATTATAACGTTACATGTGAGAGTGAAAATAAAGTCAGTCATACACCACAAACAACTGGTGGGCCCTATATTATTGAATATTTTACACCAACTACATCACTAAAGTCAGTCATTCTTAAGTTTTTGGCAACCATGACTCAAACCTGACTTGGTAACTGATATAAACTCTGCATAGATCTGCATTTAGTTTGACAAACTGATCTCAACCTCCATGTTCTTCTGGTATTCAGTTGCTATAGCTTTTCTCTAATGCATATAAATGTGGATGAGGTACGACTCTCACATCACACTTCTGAGCTGGGCACATCATGGACCCATGGTGATTCAACTAGGGTTGTCAAAAAAATTGATTCCAGGACCCTCATTTATCAATCGTTGGTAGAAACTGTCCTATATTTTATCCTACGCATGAAATTTAGAATGTTTGTTCGAACAGTCCAAAGTCTGATTTATCAAATGTGCGGTGGTCACTCGTACACACATCATGTGTTGATAAATCCCACTTGTGTGTACTCAGGTCCTCGTGCATGTTCACTGTCATTTACATAAAGAAACGCCCTCAATTAGCCATTTTTGGTAACAGCACTTCATTTAAAGCCCATACAGGAAATCCCTCAAATAATGGTGTGCAAATAAGTGTGCAAAATAAAAAACAAATAAAGAACTTTCTGTGACAGCGAGGTCGAGGTACTTGTTCTAGAAGTGGAACAGAACCAACAAGTGCTGTTTGGTTCTCTTAGCTCTGTAGAAACTAATAAAAGAAAAACTACTACATTGGAGAGAGATCCCCTTCAGAAATAAAACAGAAATGTTTCGATATAAAAATACACACAAAAAACATGTAGCAGAACACAGAAGGTCGAGAACCGCTACGGGAGGTGGACAGAACACCACAGAACTGTCCACATTGGACAGACATGTTTCCATCATAATTGAAGCTGTTTCTCTGACGGGTGTTACTGTACACGGGGACAGTGAAAACATCTTCACCAACAGAACAGGACCGTCCAGTGTTCACAATGAAGACATGTCAAACTTTTTATTATTATTATTTAAAGTGAAACAAGGAGACACTTTTTATTTTATAATCGGTGTTCTTTATATAGAAATAAAGGAAACAATTAGTTGCTTGCAGACAGGTACATAATAGACCTATATAGTTTATTTTAAAACAGAAACTCATCCTGTCAGACTGGAGGATCAGCAGACGGGTCAATCAGCTGATGGAAGAGTCCTCAGTGCGTAATGAGGCACAATAAAGGTTCTTACGGAAGAGAAGGAGCAGTTGCTGCTTGTGCTTCACACATAATGAATAAATAACCTAGTTATGATTTGAAACAGATCTTTTTATGATTAATTAATGTTCTGTTTATTTGGAAAGCGTTATCTGCAGGAGCCGCGTGTGCTCACCCAGCATCTGCACGGTCATGGAAGACGCGCTCTCTCACTCCGGGGTGCAGGTTCTACTAAATCCTCCAATAATACAAGATCAGCTATCCTACGATCTCTAATACTTCTTTATAACTTTAAACACCAATTAATGTGACAAAGCTGTTTAATAACACACATAATTACTAATTGGTTCAGAGATAATTTGTAGATGAGGAACACGCGTGGGTCACTGAGACCTTCAGAATTTCAGTTCTACCACTAGATGCTGTGCGTACGCACGACCAGAGCTGTACTAATATTTAGGAACATTTCTACACACAACTACAAATTGATAAATACCACATGATGTGTAGAATTGTTCCAACGCACGAAATACGCACAGATCTGTGAGTAAGAAGGATTGATAAATGAGGTCCCTGGATATTATCAATATTAACACTGGTATCTAAATTAAATATGTTGTTCCCATGGTATCGATAGCCTTCTTCAGAGTAAACCAACACGTTTCCAGACAACCAGGTGCCGTAAAGCAGCCTGCTGGAAATGAGAAGCTGCAACACATACACGGCCGCATCACTTTATCCTGCAAGTTGGCGCCACAATATTAATAACAATGGCAACAGCGAGTTCGAGAAGATCTCATCTCTGCTGTTTGCAGATGATGTTGTTCTTCTGGCCCCATCGAACCAGGACATTCAACCTGAGCTGGAGCGGTTTGCAGCCGAGTGTGAAGCAGCTGGGATGAGAATCAGCACCTCCAAATCCAAGGCCAGCGTGAGATTGACAGCCGAATTGGTGCAGCGTCTGCAGTGATGCGGTCGCTGTATTGGACTGTTGTGGTGAAGAAGGAGCTGAGTGGGAAGGCAAAGCTCTCAAACAAGCAGAACACACATTGAAGATGAGCAGCAGCAGCAGCCACCTGATACTGACACACAATCACCACCAGATGGACAGACACCAGTTTACACGACTAGGTCGTAGACGATACCTCCGTCTCAATGTGGATATCTGCTTGCCTCTCAGATATCTCGGCGTGGATGAGGGATCGCCACCTTCAGCTTAATCTGTCCAAAACTGACCTCATTGTCTGTCCTGCCAGTAACTCCTTACCTCCTCAGATAAGCGTGCAGCTTGACTCCATCACGCTGTTCCCCAAAACCTCTGCCAGAAACCTTGGTGTCATACTGGACAACCAGCTGTCCTTCAAGGAGCAGGTTAACTCCGTAGCTCGCTCATGTCGATTCGCTCTTTACAACATCAGGAAAATCAGAGCCTTCCTGACAGACCACACCACACAGCTTCTGGTCCAGGCCCTGGTCTTGTCCCGCATCGACTACTGCAACTCTTTGCTTGCCGGTCTTCCGGCGTCCTCGGTTAAACCTCTGCAGATGATTCAGAACGCAGCAGCGCGTCTGGTCTTCAACCAGCCCAAGAGGGCTCATGTCACTCCGCTGCTCATTTCCCTGCACTGGCTTCCAGTTGCAGCACGCATCAAATACAAAGCTCTGCTTCTGGCTTACCAGACTCTAACACACACAGCTCCTACTTACCTTCACTCCTTCATCCAAACCTACATTCCCACGCGTCAGCTACGCTCAGCAGCTGAAAGACGCCTAGCGCTTCCACCACAACGTGGCATGAGATCATGTTCCAAACTCTTCTCCTCTGTTGTTCCCCGATGGTGGAATGACCTACCAAACTCGGTCCGATCCTCAGAGTCGGCAGCTACTTTTAAGAGCAGACTTAAGACTCACCTCTTTAAAGAACACTTTCAGTCTTAATGTGGAATTGATTTATGATTTATGATAGCGATTTGGGAGTTTATCTCTACAAAAAAAAAAAAAAAANGACTACTGCAACTCTTTGCTGGCCGGTCTTCCGGCGTCCTCGGTTAAACCTCTGCAGATGATTCAGAACGCAGCAGCGCGTCTGGTCTTCAACCAGCCCAAGAGGGCTCATGTCACTCCGCTGCTCATTTCCCTGCACTGGCTTCCAGTTGCAGCACGCATCAAATACAAAGCTCTGCTTCTGGCTTACCAGACTCTAACACACACAGCTCCTACTTACCTTCACTCCTTCATCCAAACCTACATTCCCACGCGTCAGCTACGCTCAGCCGCTGAAAGACGCCTAGCGCTTCCACCACAACGTGGCATGAGATCATGTTCCAAACTCTTCTCCTCTGTTGTTCCCCGATGGTGGAATGACCTACCAAACTCGGTCCGATCCTCAGAGTCGGCAGCTACTTTTAAGAGCAGACTTAAGACTCACCTCTTTAAAGAACACTTTCAGTCTTAATGTGGAATTGATTTATGATTTATGATAGCGATTTGGGAGTTTATCTCTACAAAAAAAAAATAAAAAATTGATACACTTGATGTATCAGCGTCGGAATTAAACTGGACTCCAAACAGTCCGCCTCCTTATATTGTTTCCTTCTCTTTGATTTCTTGCTTGTATGTTCTCTCAATGTAAGTCGCTTTGGATAAAAGCGTCTGCTAAATGACAGTAGTAGTAGTAGTAGTAGTAGGTTCGGCTGCACAGCCAAACCAAGACAAGTCTTAGACTTGTAAGGATTGTAAAGGGTTTAGGTAGATCGCTGCCCTGTTAAATATATATATACACTCACCGGCCACTTTATTAGGTACACCTGTCCAACTGCTCGTTAACACTTAATTTCTAATCAGCCAATCACATGGCGGCAACTCAGTGCATTTAGGCATGTACACATGGTCAAGACAATCTCCTGCAGTTCAAACCGAGCATCAGTATGGGGAAGAAAGGTGATTTGAGTGACTTTGAACGTGGCATGGTTTGAGTATTTCAGAAACTGCTGATCTTCTGGGATTTTCACGCACAACCATCTCTAGGGTTTACAGAGAATGGTCCGAAAAAGAAAAAATATCCAGTGAGCGGCAGTTCTGTGGGCGGAAATGCCTTGTTGATGCCAGAGGTCAGAGGAGAATGGCCAGACTGGTTCGAGCTGATAGAAAGGCAACAGTGACTCAAATAACCACTCGTTACAACCAAGGTAGGCAGAAGAGCATCTCTGAACGCACAGTACGTCCAACTTTGAGGCAGATGGGCTACAGCAGCAGAAGACCACGCCGGGTGCCACTCCTTTCAGCTAAGAACAGGAAACTGAGGCTACAATTTGCACAAGCTCATCGAAATTGGACAATAGAAGATTGGAAAAACGTTGCCTGGTCTGATGAGTCTCGATTTCTGCTGCGACATTTGGATGGTAGGGTCAGAATTTGGCGTCAACAACATGAAAGCATGGATCCATCCTGCCTTGTATCAACGGTTCAGGCTGGTGGTGGTGGTGTAATGGTGTGGGGAATATTTTCTTGGCACTCTTTGGGCCCCTTGGTACCNGTAGGCGCCAAATGCTTATTTTATGTTTAGCTTTGAATTTGCCCAAATATTATGTGTATTCTATATTAATATTTCATATCATAGCTTGATGTTGATAATATGTTAGATGTTTTGTAAACTCATGGTTGATATAATTTCGGTTAAAAAACAAACATATGTACAAGGTTAAAACGTGGATTCGGAATAATGACATTAAGTTACGTAGTGGGCCTTTATCAAGAAGGCATTTTCTACAAGTGCTAAACAGTTGGACAAACAGGAGGCAAACACAAAGCCAAAGGAAAACACAAATACAGAGAAGACTGCAACAAAGATGTGTCTCTTCTGTGATGATGAGCACAACTTGCACTCGTGTAGTAAGCTTAAAGGAAAACCACACAATGAAAAAATAGGCTTCTTGAAGAGCAAAGGATGTTGTTTTGGTTGCTTAAAGCCAGGCCACATGAGTAAATCCTGCAAGGGAAAAGTCAGCTGTCGGGTGTGTTCGCTAATGCATCCTATGTTGCTGCATATAAAAAAAAGGGACACCGTTGCTCAAACAGAAGAAGAGACCGAGAGCTGTGAAACACAAACTATCCTCGGTGCCCTTATTGCTGCAAAGTCAGAGGGTGGTGAGCTGACTGGGGCCGGGGAAGACGACTGTACACTTGCGATCGTTCCTGTCCAGGTCAAAGCCAAGAAAGGAAGTGCAGTGGTGCAGACGTACGCTTTCCTGGACCAGGGAAGCTCGGCCACATTCTGTACCAAAGCATTGATGGATGAGTTGAAGCTCACTGGAAGAAAAACCGACATTTTGCTGAGAACCATGAATGAAGAAAAACCTGTCCGCACTTATGTGGTGTCAGGCTTGGAAGTCAGCAGCTTGTCTGGTGAGGAATACATTGATCTTCCAGATGTCTTCACGCAGAAATTCATACCTGTGGGAAAAGAAAACATACCAAAACAAAAGGATCTGGAAAGGTGGACTTACCTTAAAGACATACATTTACCTCATCGATGCCGACATCGGATTGCTTATAGGAGCAAACGTACCCAAAGCTATGGAGCCGTGGGAGGTGGTGAGCAGTGTTGGTAATGGGCCTTACGCGGTGCGGACGAAGTTAGGTTGGACTGTGAATGGGCCTTTGAGGGAAACCTGTAATTATGGAGACAAAGGAAGGCCAATAAGGACAACGGCAAACCGCATATCAGTCGGCAGTTTGGAGAACCTGTGGTTACAACAGTTCAAGGTGGATTTTCCGGAAAGTGGAAAACATGATGAACTGGAGATGTCCAGGGAGGACCACCAGTTCATGGACATGGTCACGGAATCTGCCGTACTGATTGATGGTCACTACTCCTTATGCCTACCCCTCAAGAACAGACTGGTTCATATGCCAAACAATTGGCTACTTGCTGAACAGAGAGCACAAAATCTAAAGCGGACGTTTCTCAGGAACGACATCTTCAGACAGGAGTATACAGATTTTATGGAAGACCTGATAAAGAAGGGCTACGCAGTGCAACTTTCAGAAGACTGTGATGGAGTGAGCCCCATCACAAGCGGGTTCTAAAATACACATACACATACAAACCCAGGTCATTGGACAAGGATAATACATTCTTAATATTATATGTTGTTGTTTATGTGGGTGATTTTGTTTCTGTTGTGTTTGTCAATATTCCCGGGAAGTATGTATTGTTTGTGTTTTGTGTATTATGTTATTGTTATGGAGGCACCGCACGCAGCTGACCCAAAACCTCGGAAGTACTGAGGGAAGGGGTGGAGTTTTTGAATGAATCAGTATCCAGGTGGGAGGAAGGAGAGTGATTAAATGAGAGGTGGGGTCAGCTGTGCGGTGGATTGGGGCTTGCCAGAGTGGTTTTGTGAGATGGCGATGAGGAGACACGCACGTTTGTGAGGGAGAAAAAAAACGCACAATAAATCTCCCGACCAGGAGGAAAACGTGGATTGGTGTTTTTGGTTCAGTGGGTTCTGATCCAGGTGGGATCCTGAACCCAGTCCCATCACAAAGACCAACTGATGCATAAAGAAGGGAGGGTGTGGTATATACCACACCACACCGTATACCACCCTGTCAAGCAGAAGCTAAGAGTGGTGTTTGATTGTGCAGCGTCGTATCGTGGCACATCCCTGAACGACCAACTTATTCAGGGTCCAGACTTAACTAGCAGTCTGATTGGTGTTGTGATACGTTTTATGCAATAACCCGTTGCAATCATGGCGGACGTGGAAGCAATGTTCCACCAAGTTAAGGTGTCTGAGGGAGACTCTGACCTTCTGAGGTTCCTCTGGTGGTCAGGCGGTGACTGCAATCAGGCTTTGACGGAGCACAAAATGACCGTGCACCTATTCGGGGCCACATCCTCACCAAGTTGCGCCAGTTTTGCCTTGAGGAGGTGCGCGGAGGATCAGGGCGGGCAGTTCAGACATGAAGTGGTTCAGACCGTCCTACAAAACTTTTACGTGGACGACTGTCTCAAATCTGTTGCCACGGAGGAGGCAGCCATATCCATGTGTCAAGACCTCATGAAGATCTGTGCCAAAGGAGGATTCCGCCTCACCAAATGGGTGAGCAACCGGCGGAAAGTGCTTGACTCAATTCCCAAGTCTGAATTGGCGGCAGAAATGAAAACCTTGGATCTGGATCATGACGAACTTCCTTTGGAGAGAGCTCTTGGTCTCAGTTGGTGTGTCGAGTCAGACACGTTCAGATTCAAGATCACCATTCGAGATCGACCATTCACCAGGAGAGGACTTCTCTCAGTCGTTGGTTCAGTCTATGATCCATTAGGCATTTTGTCACCCGTAGTGTTGCCAGCAAAGGCTATCCTGCAAGAGCTGTGCAGATTGAAGATTGGATGGGACAATGACTTACCTGAGCATGTGAAGAAGAGGTGGACAGACTGGCTAGCTAGTCTTCCTGCTTTGGAACACTTCTCAGTGGCCAGATGTCTCAAGCCTGAAGAGTTTGGAAGTTGCGTATTCGCGCAATTGCATCACTTTGCGGACGCGAGTGAGAACGCGTACAGGTCGGTCAGCTACCTTCTCCTGCGCAATGCAAGCGATGAGACGCACTGCGTGTTCATGATGGGCAAGTCCAGAATAGCGCCTCTCAGGCCTCCTACCATTCCCCGGATGGAATTGGTCGCAGCAACAGTGGCCATTGAGATGGATGGTGTCCTAAGAAGAGAGCTACAACTGGATCTTGCAGAATCAATTTTTTGGACCGAAAGTACAGTGGTACTTCGGTATCTGCAGAATAAGATCACACGTTTCCGCACGTTCGTGGCAAACAGAGTTTCCACTATCCTGAAGAACTCTGACGTGGAGCAGTGGAGACATGTCAGCACCGACATGAATCCAGCTGACTGTGCCTCTAGAGGGCAAAGAGTGGATCAATTCATGGCGAACACCACTTGGGTGTCTGGACCTGAGTTTCTCCACAGACCAGAAGAGTGTTGGCCCAACACTCTATTGAGCCACTCAGAGCTTGGGTTAGATGATCCTGAGATCAAAAGGATCACAGTGAATCAAATCAAAGTGAAAGACAATGCCACTCCATTCGGGAAACTTATCACCTACTTCTCATCGTGGATCAAATTGAAAAGAAGTGTGGCATGGTTCCTGAAGTTGGTGGTTCGTTGGTGATTTTAACATCCATGTTGATGACCTTGAGGATAAAAGAGCTAAAGACCTGTGTAGCACTCTAGATAACTTCGGGTTAACTCAGCATGTCACAGGACAAACACATTCTAGAGGACACACCTTAGATCTGCTCATCTCAAAGGGTCTGGACATTTCCAAGGTTACTGTGTGTGATGTGGGTTTGTCAGATCATTGTTGTGTTTTCTTTGAGAGTGTCATGCCAGTGCACACAAATGTTTCAGCCAAGGTGATAACAAAACGGTGTATAACTGAGAACACAAGTAAGATGTTTAATCAGGTCTTCCTTCTAACACCTGCCATATCAGGGGCTTCAACCAATGAACTGCTCACTAGCTTTAATGCTAACATGCTAAATATTATGGATTTTGTTGCTCCCACGAAAGTGAAGGTTATCTCTGGAAGGAAAAAGTCCCCATGGAGAAATTCCACACAGGTGAAAAATGAAAAGAGGGAGTGTCGTAAAGCTGAACGCAGATGGAGAAAAACTATTCTGCAGGTTTATTATGACATCTATAAAGAGAAACTTCATCTTTATAATCTACAGCTGAGGAATGCAAGGAATGCATATTTTTCTGACATCATCTCTAAAAACAGTCATAACGCTCGGGCCTTATTTGCTACAGTCGACAGGCTAACAAACCCTCCTGTTTCAGTAGCTCCAGAACTTTGTTCCATCAAGGCCTGCAATGACTTTGCTAAATTCTTCACTGAGAAAATTCAAAATATTAGACAAGCAATTAGCTCATCAACAGCAGGTTCAGGTCATGTTCTGTGTCCACAGAGTCCAAACACCATGACACAGTTTTATCCCATTAACAGCAAAGATCTGGAGGACATCTTAGGTCAACTGAACTCCTCCTCTTGGTGTCTGGAGATCCTGCCCACTTGTTTTCTAAAAAAGGTCTCAAAGACCTTAGAGCCAGATCTGCTACAGATTGTGAACTCGTCTTTAACGACGGGTGTTTTCCCAGAACTGCTGAAAACAGCCGTTATTAAACCTCTACTAAAAAGGGACAATCTAGACAAAACAGATGATTAATTACAGGCCGATCTCCAATCTTCCGTTCTTGAGTAAAATAATTGAAAAAGCAGTTTATCATCAGCTAAATGACTTTATTAGACAAAACAACTGCTATGAGGTCTTCCAGTCAGGTTTTAGACCGCACCACAGCACCGAGACTGCTCTGACCAAAGTTATTAATGATATATGTCTGAACACAGATGGTGGAAAAATGTCGGTATTGGTTCTACTGGATCTCAGTGCTGCGTTTGATACAGTCGACCACATTATATTACTACAACGACTGGAGAGCTGGGTGGGTCTTTCTGGTCCTGTACTAAACTGGTTTAAAACATACTTGGAGAACAGGAAGTATTTTGTGTCAGTAGGTAATTTTACATCTGAGCAGACCAGAATTACTTGTGGAGTTCCCCAGGGTTCCATCCTGGGGCCTCTTCTGTTTAACATCTACATGCTCCCACTGGCCCAGGTCATAAAGAGCAATAATGTTAGTTACCATAGCTACGCCGATGACACACAGCTATATATCACAATGTCACCAGGAGACCGAGGTCCTGTACTGGCTCTCAGTAAATGCGTTGAGGAGATTAATGACTGGATGTGCCTCAACTTCCTTCAGCTGAACAAAAATAAAACTGAGGTGATTGTTTTTGGAGCCAAAGAGAAACGACTGCAGGTCACCACAGAGCTTCAGTCAATACACCTAAAAACCACCAACCAGGCCAGAAATCTGGGTGTAGTGATGGACTCAGACCTAAACTTTGAGAAACACATTAAGGCAATCTCTAAATCAGCCTATTATCACCTGAAGAACATCTCTAGGATAAAAGATTTAATGTCCCAACAAAACCTGGAAAAACTAGTCCATGCATTCATCTTCAGTCGGCTTGATTATTGTAACAGCATCTTTACTGGTCTTCCTAAAAAATCAGTTAAACAGTTGCAGCTCATTCAGAACTCTGCTGCTAGAGTTCTCACTAAAACCAGAAAAGTGGACCACATCAGTCCAGTTCTGAGGTCTTTACACTGGCTGCCTGTCCGTCAGAGGATAGACTTTAAAGTTCTGTTGCTGGTCTATAAAGCTCTGAATGGTTTAGGACCAAAATACATCAGTGACCTCCTGACCCAGTATGAACCTACAAGACTCCTAAGGTCTTCTGGATCTGGTCTTTTATCAGTTTCCAGAGTCAGAACCAGACATGGAGAAGCTGCTTTCAGCTTCTATGCTCCACATTTCTGGAACAAACTCCCAGAAAGCCTCAGATCAGCTGAAACACTCAGTTTATTTAAATCAAGGTTAAAGACCCACCTGTTCTCCGCTGCATTTACATAAAGTTTTATTAGAAAGTCCAAATCCACACGGTTGCTTTTAAGCTGTCCTTTGTTCTAATTCTGTTTATTTAAATCATGTTTTCATTCTTTTACTTATGCTTTTGTTTCATGTAAAGCACTTTGAATTGTCCTGTACATGAATTGTGCTATACAAATAAACTTGCCTTGCCTTGCCTTGCCTTGAAGTTGAAGGCCTTATTGCAGAGCCTCTGTCAAAAACACAAAGAGCTACGTTCAGCCAACATTGAGAACAGTGCCGTTCAAAGTGAACAGCGGATTCAAGGCCAGATTGACAGCTTCAAGGCGAGCATTAGGCATACTCAATTGTCGGCAGAAGACCTGGAACAAGCAGAACTTGTAATAATCAGATTCTGTCAGAAAGAAAAATTCTCAGAGGAGATCACAGCTTTGCTTAAAGGCCAGAGTGTGAAACGCAGTAGTCACTTGTATAAGTTGAACCCAGTGCTTCAGGACGATCTGTTGCGAGTTGGTGGGAGACTGAGCCGGGCAGCTATGCCTGAAAGTAGCAAGCAGCCAGTCATTCTGTCCAAGGACTTTCACATAGCAGACTTACTCCTCCAACAGATACACTTAAAGACTGGGCATGGAGGGCGCAACCACATGCTCTCAGAGTTGCGCCAAAGATTTTGGATCCCAAGTGCCAACACAGCCATCAGAAAGGTAATTTCAAAGTGCATGACGTGTCGCCGGTTACATGGAAAAGTTGGAAACCAACTCATGGCTGATCTTCCACAAGAGCGAGTGATCCCGGATGACCCACCATTCACACAAGTTGGTGTGGATTATTTCGGACCACTGGAGGTCAAGCGTGGAAGAGTCATCTTGAAGAAATACGGAGTCATATTCACTTGTTTAGCCATTCGTGCAGTGCACATCGAGCTGGTCTCGTCATTGGACACCGATTCTTGCATAAACGCGATCCGGCGTTTCATTGCACACAGAGGTCAAGTGAAAGAGATTCATTCGGACAACGGGACGAATTTTGTTGCTGCCAATCGTGAGCTGAAAGCAGCCATTGCAGATTGGAACTCCTCTCAATTTCAGCATTTGTTCCACCAGCGTGGAATCAAGTGGATGTTCAACCCTCCCGCCGCATCACATCATGGAGGAGCATGGGAGAGGTTGATCCGATCGATCAGAAAGGTGCTGAATTCAACTGCGAGAGAGCAAATTCTTGATGAAGAAGGCCTTCATACGGTCCTGTGCGAGGCAGAGTCAATTATTAACAGCCGTCCGATCACCAGGGCATCCAACGATCCGAATGATTTAGAGGCTCTGACGCCGAATCATTTGCTGTTACTGAAGACGACACCATCATTGCCTCCGGGATTGTTTGACCGAGACGACCTCTACTCAAGACGCAGGTGGAAACAGGTGCAATACCTGTCCAACTTATTTTGGAAGAGATGGACTAAGGAGTACTTGCCTCAGTTGCAGGAGCGTCAGCGCTGGGCCACAGCATCCCGGAACTTTGCTGAAGGAGACGTCGTTCTTCTTGTGGATGACTGTGCGCCAAGAAACTCTTGGATTATGGGCAAAATAATTGAAACAGTTCCAGATAAGAATGGTTTGGTCCGCAGAGACTGGATAAAGACAAAGACTAACATCTTGGACCGACCCATTACTAAGATCTGTCTTCTTGTGGAGTCAAACTGGGCTGGTGGTAAAGACTAAGCCCCTACGATGAGCCATGTGCTAGCAACCTCTGGCTCTGCTTTCTCTCTTTCTTTCTCTACATATTTTCTCTCTTTCCTTCTTCATTGCAGATGGACCGATAATGGACTCTATATCCTTGAGAGTTTTGACAGAAGAACAATGGACATTTTAGTGTGCTTATTAATAGCACCCC
Source organism: Pachypanchax playfairii (assembly GCA_006937955.1). Classification (NCBI taxonomy): domain Eukaryota; kingdom Metazoa; phylum Chordata; class Actinopteri; order Cyprinodontiformes; family Aplocheilidae; genus Pachypanchax; species Pachypanchax playfairii. The sequence goes on along the minus strand of SSNP01000385.1, from coordinate 17,041 downwards.
TTTCATTTGACAGATATTTGCACATTTCGTAATCTGAACAAGATTTGTATTATGCTCAGTAAGAATATTTAGTAATTGTTCTATGTCACTTTGTTATTAGAACAATTAGGGGCCGGTAATGTAGGCGCCAAATGTTTATTTTATGTTTAGCTTTGAATTTGCCCAAATATTATGTGTATTTGATATTAATATTTCATATCATAGCTTGATGTTGATAATATGTTAGATGTTTTGTAAACTCATGGTTGATATAATTTCGGTTAAAAAACAAACATATGTACAAGGTTAAAACGTGGATTCGGAATAATGATATTAAGTAACGTAGTGGGCCTTTAATGTGTGTGGGAATGCTGCCGTAGCAGGGCAGCAGTCATTGACACGGCAAGAGGAAGGTTGGAGCCGCACGGTTTTCTGACCGTGGTCCGTGTAATGTAGTCTGTGTGAGACTTGTGGCATTATAATTTACATCCGTGGACAGTTAGGAGTGTATTTTCATTTGGATTCGTTTTTGTTATCCTTTTAGTTTTCAATAAAATTACCAAACGTGAATATGGTGGAAGACTTCGTTTATTTTTTGGATCCTGGAACACGCGTCAGCCACAAAGCTCCAACCTATGAAGATTTTTAGTTTTTTCTTTGGAAAATATCCTACAGTACCAATTGAGCATCGTTACAACGCCACAGCCTACCTGAGTATTGTTGCTGACCATGTCCATCCCTTTATGACCACAATGTACCCAACTTCTGATGGCTACTTTCAGCAGGATAATGCGCCATGTCATAAAGCTGGAATCATCTCGGACTGGTTTCTTGAACATGACAATGAGTTCACTGTACTCAAATGGCCTCCACAGTCACCAGATCTCAATCCAATAGAGCATCTTTGGGATGTGGTGGAACGGGAGATTCGCATCATGGATGTGCAGCCGACAAATCTGCGCCAACTGTGTGATGCCATCATGTCAATATGGACCAAACTCTCTGAGGAATGCTTCCAGCACCTTGTTGAATCTATGCCACGAAGAATTGAGGCAGTTCTGAAGGCAAAAGGGGGTCCAACCCGTTACTAGCATGGTGTACCTAATAAAGTGGCCGGTGAGTGTATCTCACCTGTTCAACTGCAAATCTGTTGAAAGCATACATGACAGTTGTTTACTTGTTTGAACATAAGCTAAAGAGACTACATGACAGAAAATGTTCTGAAATGATTATTTACCTACAAGTCATCTAGTATATCAGTGATCTTTGTTACGAAATAGGAAACCTGTTCATATAGTTGAGCCATAAGCTGTTATAAAAGCACTTTACTGTCAATGCACTTATGAGCGTTATGAATGTTCATTTTCCATGTGTAAACAGTTGTTCTATTGTTCCTGTTTCTATTGGAAAAAGGGAAATGTAACATTTTGGCCATGCAGGCCACCATAGTGCATGAAGTCACAACTCAAGCAAGACCTTGGAATGAAATTCAATAAGGTGGAATAAACAAGCATACTAGTATGTCGGTGTCAGCAGCTTTATTATTTACATTATCCAGTGCCAGAGGTAATAATATTACACCTAGTACATACAGAAGTTATAGAAATGCCTACGTTGCATATTCATCAAGTGGAAAGGTGCAAAAATGACTTTGTGCATCTTGCAGCAGGTTTAACAGGTGCAGTTTTATCTGCGTGTTGTTAGTAAATCACCTGCTGCTTGTTTTGCGGCCACTGAGCGGGGGAGGAGCCAGACACTCAGGACGAGACAGACGGTGAATGAGGAAGAGATTCAGAGACTGTGAAGCAGCTGTGACGCAATCTGGTTGTTCAGAGAGACTTATTACAAACTAGTATAGAATTGATGGAATTGAGAAGGTGGTGGAGTTTATTAATCAAATCAAATCAAAAATACTTTATTCATCCCAGAAGGTGAAATGAAGTGTTGTTGTAGCTCAGTTCTTCTTCAGGGAGCCATTGTAGAGGGTTCTAGCTGTGGACAAAAAAGATCTCCTGTAGCGGTCTGTGCTGAAGCAGATCTGAAGAAGTCTTTGACTGAAGACACTCTGCTGTTGAGTTACTGTGTTATGAAGAGGATGATGAGGGTTCTCCATGATGATTTTCATTTTCCGAACCATCCGCCTTTGGACAATCAACTCAAGAGACTCCAGATCAGTCCCCAGAACAGAACCAGCCCTCCTTATCAGTCTGTTCAACCTCTTCATGTCACTTGCTCTGATGCTCCGCCCCCAACAGGTGACTGCAGGTGTGATCACACTCTCCACAACAGATTTATAAAAGATCTTCAACATCTTGCTGCAAAGATTGAAGGATCTAATCTTCCTGAGGAAGTCCAGTCTGCTCTGTCCCTTCCTAAAAACAGCATCACAGTCTCCAGTTCAGTCTGTTGTCCAGGTGAACACCAGGTATTTATACTCCTCCCCCTCCTCCACTTCTTCTCCATGATGGAAATGGGTTTTGGTATGTTGCTGCTCTTCCTAAAATCCACAATCATCTCCTTTGTCTTGTTCACATTCAAGATGAGATGATTGTTTGAACACCAGGACACAAAGTGGTCCACCAGTTCTCTGTACTCAGTCTCTTGTCCATCTCTGATCTACCAACAACTGCAGAGTCATCAGAGTATTTCTATAGATGACAGGACTCTGACCTGTACTGAAAGTCTGAAGTGTACAGAGTAAAAAGGAATGGTGAGAGTACAGTCCCCTGTGGTGCTCCTATGCTGCTGATCACCTGGTCAGACGTACAACTCTTCAGTTTCACATACTGTGGTCTGTTTGAGGTAGTCCTTAATCCAGGTGATTGTGGAGGCCTCCACCTGTGTCTTCTGGAGTTTTTGACACAATAGCACAAGCTGAATTGTGTTAAATACACTGGAGAAATAAAAAATAATAATCCTCACAGTGTTGCCTGCTTTGTCCAGATGACAGTGGGTGTGTTGAAGCAGGTGTATGATGACGTCTTCCATTTCAACCCCACAGCAATAAGCAAACTGCAGTGGGTCTTGAAATGTGCTTGTTTGTCTGTTTAGGTGGACCAACATGAGTCTCTCCAAGACCTTCATGATGTGGGATGTTAGGGCAACAGGCCTGTAGTCTTTAGGAGCCAATGGATGAGATGTCTTTGGTACTGATACAAGGCAGGATGTTTTCCATAGAACTGGTACCTTCTCCTGGGTGAGGCTGAGGTTTAAGATACGCTGCAGAATTCCACATAGCTGATCTGCACAAGCCTTTAGGACTCTGGGGCTTACACCATCTGGACTAGCTGCCTTGTTCCTGTTCAGTCTCTCCAGCTGCTTCTTCACCTGACTGCTAGATACAGACAGGCAGGAGGTGGAGGCAATGGGGACACCAGCTTCTTCTGATGCTGGAGATGATGGAAAAGCACTAGAAATAGCATTCATGACTGAGGTAGAAGGTGAGACAGTTGAGATGTGACAGGGAAGCTGTGGATGAAGGGATGGTGGGAGGTCTATTTGGCTTGCTGCAGGTGAGGAAGATGTTGAGCTTGTTTCTAAACTGAACCTGATTAAGAACATGTTCAGTTCATTAGCTCTATCCAGACTTCCATCCAAGTGATCCTCCTTCAGCGTAAATCCTGTGATCTTCTTCATCCCTGACCACACATCTTGTATATTGTCTTGCTGGAGCTTGTTCTCCAGTTTTTTCCTGTACACATCCTTGTTGCTTCTAATCTTGATTTTAAGTTCTTTTTGTACACTTTTCAATGCATCCCTGTCTCCCTCCCTGAAAGCTCTTTGTTTCTTGTTCAGCAGTTCTTTCAGGTCACTGGTGATCCAGGGTTTGTTATTAGGGAAGCATTTCACTGTTCTGGTGGGAATGATATTGTCCACACAGAAGTTTAAATAGTCAGTCACACACTCAGTCATAGCATTGATGTCCTCTCCATGTGGCTCACAGAGTGCATCCCAGTCTGTAGCCTCAAAACATCCTTAAATAATTTCTTCAGCTTCCTGTGACCACCTCCTCACAATTCTTTTGATCACAGGTTGCCTCTGGACAATGGGTTTGTATATTGAGGAGAGAAAAACAAGGTTATGGTCTGCCTTGGCAAGAGCAGGCCATGCAAAGGACCTGTATGCATCCCTGATATTTGCATAGAACAAGTCCAGTGTTTTGTTTTCTCTGGTGGAGCAGCTGACAAACTGTTGAAATGTTGGCAGTGTAGAGGAGAGAGAGGCATGATTAAAGTCTCCAGATATTGCCACAAATGCATTTGGGTGCTGTGTTTGTAGCTTAGCAACAGTTGATCCAATGGTGTCACATGCAGACTTAGCATTAGCTGATGGTGGTATGTAAACTGCTACTATAATAACACTGATAAACTCCCTCAGTAGATATTATGGTAGAAAACCAACAGCCAAAAGTTCAATATCTGGACTGCAGAGACGGTATTTCACAACAGCATGTCCAGGATGACACCATTTTTGTTAAATAATACAGCGATCCCACCTCCTTTTCTTTTGCCGACAGAGACACACTGGAGTCCAGGATATGTTCCTTTAGCCATGTCTCAGTAAAACACATGATGCTGCAGTCCTGATACTCTGGCTGGGTCTTTAACAGAGTTTCAAGTTCATCCATTTTGTTAGCAAGAGATCTCACATTTGTCAATATGACTGATGGAAGTAAAGATTTAAACTTCCTCTTTCTCTCTCGCTTTGCTCCTGCCCTGCATCCACGTCTTCTTCTTTTTAGTTCATCTGGGATCAGGGGTTTCAGTTTGAAGATTTGAGTCTTAGAAAGTCCATTAACTGCTCTCTCCTGTAAACAAGCCTCTCGTTGCCATGGTGACACACTATAACAAGTGGTAAAAAGGCAAAAATCATGCTAAAAAAACTCTCAATCAGCACAGCACCCAAATCAGAACAAAAAAAAAGTATCTTAGAAACAATATTTCAAAAGAAAAAACCATCACGAAACAGTCAAAAAGAACAAAAAATGCTAGCAAAGTCACTTGCCACAAGTTGTAGCGCTATTCTAGAATTACATGAATAAAATCCCTCCAGTGTGTCTACCGGATCTACCGGGAACGAGTATTATGTCGAAGGTGGCGTGGTTTGTGCTCCAGCTCGTCATTTTCAGACTTGTGATGTCTTCAGCCTGACGTTGAGGTTCTTCTGGTGATTCTAGTGAAGCTGAGGTGGATTTATCTGACCAGTATCTGCTGTTGGGATCTTCTGAAGGCAGCAGGGAGCAAAATAAAGAACGATTCCCCACATAAACACACGGTAAGTGTTCATAAACAAAGGAATCGCCGTTGGGGGGGGGGATGGGGGTGGCGCCAGTCACACGTGCACATGCGCGCGCACGTACACACACACACAGTATCTGAATCAGAAATTTGCTGCTTTTTTTCTTATATTTTATTAAAATGTTGAAATTGTCTATAAATGACTCTTTTAAGACATGAAATAAACTATCAAAAGTACTTTTTTACTGTTTATTTTTTTACTTTCATAGTAGTAAAACATAGTTCAGATGTTGAATGAATCATTGAAACATGAAATATTTACATCAAAGTCATTGATCTGCTTAAAAAACCTCTTTACACAAAACGCTCTTTATCTCGGCTTTTAGTCCTGAAACGTGTGGATTTTCATCAAAGTTCCTCTTTTGTTCTGCAGATTACTAAATAACAGAAAGAGGTAGAAATGTTTTGTTTTTGCTTTTGAAAGAAGAAAGACTAAATTTTGTGCTGATGGTTTCAGAATTCACATAGTTATAGGAGAAAATATTCTGTGGGTCTTTAAAAATCAGTAAAAATTCTAAATATCTCTGGTACTGAGGGGGATTTGAAATCTGCAAGTGGCTGGCACTGAATGAGTTAAGTATTAACCAGTAATCTGAAACATTTAATATATAAGAAACGTTAGGAAACACTAATTAACAGACCTTTCAGTCTATCTGAGTCAAAATTTGGCTGGTTCCGTCAGGCTGCAGCAGCTTGTTCATATTCATTATGCTAATTTGCTGGACTCTGATTGGCTAACAAACTAGCCTATGAGAGCAAGGTATACTGTTTCTTGCACCTCTGCGCATGGTAACAGGACACATTCTCTCTTCCCGTTTGCTACATCTTATGCTAACAGCTTTTAGCCAGCAGCATGCTAGGTGTGGTTTCAACTGCAGGAGCTGATGAATACTAACAAACAAAGGAGTTGTGATGAAACAGATACAGGCCGTTAGAACTCGGGAGAACTCGGGTTTTATCACCAAGTTTCAAGTTTATTTATTTATAAAGCGCCAGTTCATGACAAAGTCATTTCAAGGCACTTCACAGAAAAATCAATCAATTAATAATAAAACATTTTCTATCTAAGGAACCAGCCGATTGGGCTGAATTGTTATTTCAGCACAATCCCCCATCCTGAGCAAGCACAACTGGCGACAGTGGAAAGGAACGACTCCCTTTTAACAGGAAGAAACCTCTAGCAGAACCCGGCTCAGGATGGGCGGCCTTCTGCCTTAGCCGACTGGGGTCTGAGCTGACAGGAAAGAGACACAGACAAACACAGATGTATTTAGGCCAGTCGTCATGTCNGTAACATATATATAGTAAAGAGGATTGGTCCAAGCACTGAACCCTGAGGAACTCCATGACTGACTCTGGTATATGAAGAAGATTCATTATTTACATGAACAAACTGGAATCTTTCAGTTAAATATGATTCAAACCAGTTTAATGCAGTTCCCTGAATCCCAATATCATATTCAAGCCTCTTCAATAGGATCTTATGATCTATAGTATCAAACGCAGCACTGAGATCTAACAGGACAAGTACAGACACAAGTCCACTGTCTGAGGACATGAGAATATCATTAGAAACTTTCACCAGTGCTGTTTCAGTGCTATGATGATCTAAATCCTGACTGGAACTCTTCAAACAGATTATTACTGTGTAGATGATCACATAACTGGTTTGCAACTATCTTTTCTAGAATTTTTGAGATGAAGGGTAAATTGGATATAGGTCGATAATTACCTGGAGATCCTGGATCAAGATCAGGTTTCTTAAGTAAAGGTTTAATAACAGCAACCTTAAAGGCCTTAGGCACATATCCATTCATTAAAGACAAATTGATCATGTCCAACTACGCACCACCTGCGTAGTTTGAGAGATTAAAACTGAAAGAGAAGTTGTTGACCTGTTTTCACCCACTATGAAGGTAAGAACACCTGTGGAGCTAAAATATTCAACAGAAACCTCAGAAACACTGTTTTTAATGGAAGAGACTCTTTAACTACAAACCTTTGATAAATCAGACCCATAGTCTTCTTTATCATAGAGTGTACCAACGTGGTTCTGCCTGACCCTTTGTCTGATTATTGGATTTCTGGATTACCCTCAACTTACCTTCTGCCTGATCGATCATGCCTCCAGCCTGCTCTCTCTCTCTGCCTCATAGGTCTGATCATAAAGGTTCTTCTGTCCCATGCTTGGTTCTTCTGGATTTTCTATAGTGGGTTGTAGCTACTAGATTACTGGTGTTTTGACTTTTGGATTGTTTTATGAGCATCATCTGTCTGCTGTGTCACTAACCTGTTCTGTGATCATTCATGGAACCACAATGATTAACCTTACCTTCAGCATCCCTGCTGTCTCTGGTGCTAACATCCAAACCTCATCATGCTGAAGAAAACCTTCAAGAACAAAGAGAAAGTTTTAATTGTTACATCCCTAATGAATAAAAAAGTTTGTTGTTTAAAATGTGCAATGATGGTTGAAGCTTCGCAGAACTGGACTCATATAGAGCAGCAGGATCCCAAGTGTCTGGGTAAAGGACTGGGTAACTTACTCTCAGGTTCTGCCTCTTGCAGTTGAAGTGAACCTATGATGAAAATGACAGATCTCTCTCATCTTTTTAAGCGGGACATGTTGCTCAATCAATGGCAGTCCAGATACTTTTTGCCCCACTGTAAGTGTCTACAGGTAAACCACTTTCAGAAGAGAAGAAGCTGAACTACTCTGGGGAAAGTGTTAGCTTAGCAACAGGTCATATGTAAACAGTCACTAAGGGTGACAGGTGGACGTTTGTCTCACCAGGACTGGAAAAAAATCCTTTGTCCTTAAATGATTTTCACACTTCTATCTGTATAGAGGCTGCACTCCTTCATGTTTCATTCATATGAATTTCAGCACCTACTCATTTCATTTAACCTTGCTAACTTCATTTCCAAAATGAGTGAGTTTATCCAATCAAAATTATTATCTTCCTGACAGTGGACTTATTTTTATTTAGTTTGCATTGTGTTTTATCCCTTCCCCTTACATATTCCCTTTTATAAGTATGGAGATACATCACTTACAGGGAAGTAACATTGTTGGAAAATCTAAAAAGTTCTCGCTGCGGTCTGATTGTAAATGTTGATATTTTATCTTGAATTGTTCTTGAGTCATTCTGACAGAGAAAACAGATGTAGGACAGATGTGTTTTCATTTTGAAGACATCACAAGGGTTAACTAGAATCCATAGCATGGATCTCATCTTTCATTCTTTTCACTCTCGCTTCATTTCCATTTTTGTCTGGAGGCTCACTCTGTTCTGTCTTTCCACTCCTTTATCTATTCTGTCAATTTTTTCTTCATCATTTCTAAATCTTCTTTCCTCTTCTGCCTGCAGACACACAGTTCATTCATGTTTCTCATATGACTCCAGTCTGCTTTATGAACAACAATCCATCAAACATGTGACTCCTATTAGTGTTTTTATTCTGGTTTTCTGTTTTTATTGTTATTTTTCATCATTCTTGAGTATTGTTTCTGTGATATTTAGTGATCTTTCTACTTCTTTTGAACAAATTTGCATCTAAATTAAACTTTCTTAGAAGGAATAAAATATGATGCAGGTCATTAATTGCAATTTTTTTTATTTTATAGCCAAACAACGAAAGCCCTGAGGAAATTAGCAGTGGCAAATCTGGTTTAACCTTATTTTAGTCTAAAGTGTAGAAATAAGTCGACAACTAGAGAAGGTAAAACATTTTGGACACATAAATCCATCTGGGCTTTTTTAGGTTTGACATTGTTTGTTGGGAAAGTGAGATATTAAATCTATCCAGGATGTTTCATTCAGAATGATCAGCTGCTTCCGCTGTATTCAAAACAAATTCATTCATTCATTAAACAACAAACTTACTTTTTTTCCAGACATGGTTTATGTGTCTCTGTGTCAGAAAAATATATTTATTTTCATCATGATTTTATTATTTACTCAAACATACTTCATCTAAGTGTTAAACCTATTGTAGCTATGAACAAGTGATTCTTTCCCATAATAAGAAGTAGAAAAGTTTCCTTTGATCCACAGAACTGTGTGTGAGTGTTTCCTCAGGACCGAAGACGTCATGGGAGTGTCAGGTTCTGGGGTTTTGTTTCATTCCATATCTGAGTTTATTGTTTCTGTGGGGATCTCTGCAGCTGGTGGGTGGTGTGTGGTTTGTGCACTAATTGTCATTACAGGGCGTGGCAGCTCTCATCAGTGGCTGCAGGTGTGGATCGTTTAGCCAGCTCAGAGCTGGGTATTTAGGCTGAGGAGGAACCACAGACAGACGCCAGTTTGTTCTACTTCTTCCTGTGGTACAGAGCGGCCAGAGATTAATTCTGACAGTGGTGAATGTTAGTTGCTACTAACCTGTCTTCTCTCCCTTATTCTCAGTCCCGTGTCCTGGAGCCTCTGCGTGGTCATCAACCCGCTGGAAAGAGGACTCTTCCTCCACGGGTTTTCTACAGTCGTGAGCTCCAAGACGTTCTCTCTCCCTGGCTCTCTGTCTGTCTCTGGTCTCCTCTGGATCCACACCTACCCGGTCAGCGCTCTGCTGTCACCCCCTGCCACAGTCACGTCTGTGGAGACAGCACCACGACCCGGATCGCTTTTCTCTTCACAGTCTCATCTCCTGGGTCACCACCCCCGCTGCTGTGCCTCCGGATCCCTCCTCACGCAGCTACAGCCTCAGCTTCACCGTGAGTCTTAAAGCAGAACTAAGTAAGTTTTGCTCTCGCTCTCCCCCTACTGGTCCCCTGTGAAAGCTCACTGTCGTAACGTTCCCCCGCCGCAGACCCCCCCCACCCTTCACCCCCTCCACCCCGCCGCCGCCCCCCCAACAACAACGCGCAGAGAACGCTTTTGCAAGAAGAAAGAAAAACAAAACCAAGAAAATGTCTCGACAGGTGAGTATTATTGTCATCTTTGCGCTCCTAAGGGTGGCGTTGCTAACAACGGCAAGGGCTTCATGCTTGTATTTATGTACGTGAGTGTGAGTGCCGTAAAGCAGGTTTGTTCTCGCGAGATTAGTCGGGTCCGATCCACTGAAAGTTGCAAGTGCTGCTTTCAGGACACAGACCCCGGAGGGAGGGGAGGGACCCACGAATCACCCCGCCAAGTCCTTGTTTACCCCCACAGGGACTCTAGAAAACATTTACTGAGGTGAAAAAACTTACTTAGTTCTGCTTTAAGCATTCCCTGCACACTGCAGCTGGTCGTACCTATACAGCACGAACTGGTCTCTAACCTGTTTCTCCTCTGCTGCCAGGATCGAGCCTGTGCCCCGCCTCAGTTCCAGTCCTGTGTTTCTCATCGTGCACTTTTCACTACCTTGTACTGTTGTCTCGTGCACTATTAATATTAAACTCACTTTTACTGATTCCTGTTTCCCCGTGTGTGTTTAGAGTTGGAGTTCAATACAAACCCCCGTTAAAACATGACAGGGAGGAAGTAACGTTACCTACACTGGAAAACCAAATAGTTCAGAATACTCAAAACTTTTATAACTAGATTACAACATAAATTTTGACTTAATGTTTTAAAATGTTTAAGTCATACTCAACTTATAAGTTATAGGTTCAAAGGAGTCATTCAACTTAATTTTTTAAATTTAGCAGACTCAGTCTTTTCTATCAAATTCTTAGTTTTCTGGTATTTTCATTCCTGAATACTCACTGAAGTAGGTAATGAACCTCATTACCATTAAATTCCACTGACTAGTCATAAACTCAGTGGATTTATTTGTGCACAACAGATTTAATGTTGAAAATCTACTCATATTCAACCTCAAACACTATATTTGACAAACTACTGCTCAACTTAAAATGTACACACACACTTGTACACAAATACAAATAAAACTTCAATGTTACAGTTCAAATCATTTTTATTGTAAAACAAACTTGAAACATTAAGATCCATGTAACAACATCACCATGTAAATCCAGTGATCTGACACTGAAATGTATTTCAAACATCAAACTGATGAGACATTCGGGGCTTTAGAGAAATGTAATAAGCATTTTCATGTCTTAACATGTTATTGATGAAAAAATATAAAAACTGTAAGATGTATCTCAAATCTCTAACAGTGCCATTAAGAAAATAAAATCTCACAGCCTGATTTATCATCAGTCAACCTCAGGAGATCACTCACAATCATTTCATCTTCAATGGCAACAGAAATGTTCTCGGGGCTGCAATGGGTCGTGTTGTCAGTGACCACAATAAGGAAACCCACAGGACATGTCAGCATGTCTGGCTCATCATCCTGATGTTGATGGAGAAGTACACAGAAAACCAGAAGAGCATCATTGTGTCTTTGTAGAGGTAGAATCCTCTGACAGGGTACCGAGAGAGGACCTGTGGTCCTGTATGAGGAAGTATGTTAGAGTTGTACAGGACATGTAGGACAGCTGTTAGGTGGAGGTGAGATGTGCTGTAGGTGGGACAGACCTCCTAAAGGAAGACTAAAGACGAGACATATGGATGTAGTGAAGGAGGACATGAGGTTGGTTGATGTGAGAGAAGAAGATGCAGAGGACGGATGGAGACAGGTGGAGACAGAAGGAGACAGATGGAGACAGGTGGAGACAGAAGGAGACAGATGGAGACAGGTGGAGACAGATGGAGACAGGCGGAGACAGATGGAGACATGTGGAGACAGAAGGAGACAGATGGAGACAGATGGAGACAGAAGGAGACAGATGGAGACAGGTGGAGACAGAAGGAGACAGATGGAGACAGGTGGAGACAGATGGAGACAGGCGGAGACAGATGGAGACATGTGGAGACAGGTGGAGACAGATGGAGACAGATAGATGGAGACATGTGGAGACAGGTGGAGACAGATAGATGGAGACATGAGACAGGAGGAGACAGATGGAGACAGGAGGAGACAGATGGAGACAGGTGGAGACAGGTGGAGACAGATGGAGACAGGAGGAGACAGATGGAGACAGGAGGAGACAGATGGAGACAGGAGGAGACAGATGGAGACAGATGGAGACAGATGGAGACAGATGGAGACAGGAGGAGACAGATGGAGACAGGAGGAGACAGATGGAGACAGATGGAGACAGGCGGAGACAGATGGAGACAGGAGGAGACAGATGGAGACAGGAGGAGACAGATAGATGGAGACATGTGGAGACAGATGGAGACATGTGGAGACAGGTGGAGACAGATAGATGGAGACATGAGACAGGAGGAGACAGATGGAGACAGGAGGAGACAGATGGAGACAGGAGGAGACAGATGGAGACAGGAGGAGACAGATGGAGACAGGAGGAGACAGATGATGGAGACATGTGGAGACAGATGGAGACAGGTGGAGACAGGTGGAGACAGATAGATGGAGACATGAGACAGGAGGAGACAGATGGAGACAGGAGGAGACAGATGGAGACAGATGGAGACAGGCGGAGACAGATGGAGACAGGAGGAGACAGATGGAGACAGGAGGAGACAGATGGAGACAGGAGGAGACAGATAGATGGAGACATGTGGAGACAGGTGGAGACAGATAGATGGAGACATGTGACAGGAGGAGACAGATGGAGACAGGAGGAGACAGATGGAGACAGATGGAGACAGGCGGAGACAGATGGAGACAGGAGGAGACAGATGGAGACAGGAGGAGACAGATGGAGACAGATGGAGACAGAAGGAGACTGGCGGAGATAGATGGAGACATGTGGAGACAGGTGGAGACAGATGGAGACTGGTGGAGACAGATGGAGACATGTGGAGACATGTGGAGACAGGTGGAGACAGATAGATGGAGACATGTGGAGACAGGTGGAGACAGATGGAGACATGTGGAGACAGGTGGAGACAGATGGAGACAGGAGGAGACAGATGGAGACAGATGGAGACAGGCGGAGACAGATGGAGACAGGAGGAGACAGATGGAGACAGGAGGAGACAGATGGAGCAGGTGGAGACAGATGGAGACAGGAGGAGACAGATAGATGGAGACATGTGGAGACAGGTGGAGACAGGTGGAGACAGATAGATGGAGACATGTGGGGACAGGTGGAGACAGATAGATGGAGACATGTGGAGACAGGTGGAGACAGATGGAGACAGGAGGAGACAGATGGAGACAGGAGGAGACAGATGGAGACAGATGGAGACAGGAGGAGACAGATGGAGACAGGCGGAGACAGATGGAGACAGGAGGAGACAGATGGAGACAGGAGGAGACAGATGGAGACAGGAGGAGACAGATGGAGACAGGAGGAGACAGATGAAAGAAGAAGAAGAGTTTTTTTGCATGTTTTCTTTTTTCATTATAGTGTTTCTTCATATTATTGAATATTAAGTCTGAGCTTCAGCATCTTTTCATTCTCTTTGTTAATGTGCAGAATGTGAAATGATGCACAACAAGTAGTTCATTAAGAATGTATCTGGAATTATTTGTTATTCTTGTGACTGAAATAAATGAACAAAAATATGAAAATGTAAAAATGAATTTATTTCTCAGTTTTATAGATATGGAGCTACATTTGATGTTGTATTAACAGCTGATATTCTTGTCAGTAACAGAGCTGCAAAATCCTGCAATATTTTGTAAGAATTTATTTATTTGTTTGTTTGTTTGTTTGTTGTGATTTGATCAGAAAGACTATGATGCTGTGATTTTCCAACAGTAGAGGACTCTGGCTGACATGCATCTGTTCAAGTGACTCCAGGTCTTTTATTTATCTCATAAATATTTTGCTGTAACTAATAAGAATCAAACAGAATGGTTCGGTTCGGGTTTCAGAGAAGTTGACTTCCAATCAGAAGTTGAGGGTTTAATTCCCACCATCTCTACATGTCCTTGACAGTGAGGCTCAACATTCCCCACAATAAGCTCATGTGTGTTTAGTGAGAGAGAGAAATATAAACATAACAGCATCGCTGAGTGGTTGTTTAACATGAGATTAAATAATGTGTCGAAGATATTTGAATCTTTCACCATAATTATCACATGAAAGAATCTGGGATAACATCAGCTGATCTTCTGTCTGTACCGTCTGATTCTGCTGCGTCTTCACACTCTTATCATGTTTCTGTTTGTCCTGTTTGTCTCTACATCACAGTCTGGTGGGTCTTCTTGGACGTCTCTTTGTCCTTTTCTGTCTGTCACGTCTTTTTGTGGAGACCTGTTTGGTATTCCCCTCAGTCACAACTGTTGTCTCCTACTCAATCACATGTATGAGCACAGACACACAAGCTGCTTTAGCTGGTGCTAATCACTTACATCTCCACATATCGGCTGCAAATGAAAACAGCAAATAAACCAAGTCCCCTCGTCCTCACCCCTCCACACAAACAATGCTGATGGTTGCGTGACCTTGATGCCATGATGTAATGTGACGCACACGTGCTCTGAATGCGCCAGCCCAATGTCATGGTAACATTATATGATGGGGAGTGGCTTTCTGTTTCAGTCATCCCAAAAGCAGCAGGATCAAATGCAGCATCCAAAATCCAGACAATGCTATATGAAGAACAAGACCGGGGGGGGCTGGAGCTGACATGGGATAATCAGTTGATGAGAGGTGGTTCTGCAGCCTTCAGGTTACATACAGCATGTATGAAAAGATTCAAATCTTACACAGTTTATACATGCTGAGTAATGATGAAGCAGGTAAAAAGACTTACCTGTAAAGTAACATGACCCATCATCTGTAGGTAATGAGTGTGAAGAGACCTTTCAAAACACTCAAGGTCTCTAATCAATAAAAACAAAATACTAATAACAACAAACTAATAAAAGACAGTAAAGGAGACATATCGTGACAATTCTACTTTTTTAGCCCTTAAATACTTTGTGTAGTGAATTTAGAGATTCTAGGAGTGAAAACAGTTTAAATTAGTTACTCCATGTGTTGTGGAGATTGTTCTGTAATAAGTATTGGTCCTAATTTCCAAGCTGTTGAGTTTTCTGTGTTATGTTTTTGAATGAATGTGCAACAGATCACATAGGTGTATGGGCGGGGTTATGGGTGAACTTTAATGTGAGAAGCAGGAAGTGATGCTGTTTAACTGGAACTGGAAGTAGATCCTCAGAGATTCACAATATTATCCCCAGCTGCATGAAATGGGTTCCTACTAAATTTACAACTGTTCATTTCATATGACAAAACAACACAAAGAGTTCGGCAGCAACAGGAAGGAAGATAAAGACAAAGAAAAGGAAGGGGCGTTGTGCCAAGGGGTGAGGGTGAGATGAGATGAGAGGACAGGAAGGGTGAGGAGGTAAAGACAAAGAAGGAAAGATGCACTTGATAGATTAGAAACACTGATGAGCTGGTGAAAACAAGATGCAGATGCGTATGAGAGGGTGGGCGGTAGAAGGCACTGAGAAAAAACAATAATTATTATTAATCTTAGAATAAACCAAGACATCTGTAGATAGGTGTTTCATTATGGTGAGTAGGTGGTATCAGATATGTGTGGAGAGCACCCTGGCAGCCACGGCCGACCTCCACTCCCGAGTCAAAGGGCTCCCACAGAGGAAACACTGGAAGGATGATTAAAATAAGAAGTTAAAATATTAAAATAAACATTAGGTAATAAGATTAAAGAGGCCATTTCATGCAAATTTCAGGACTTTCTGGTTATTTCTTAAGTATTAACTAGTAATATGAAACATTTTATATCAAAAAAACATCAGGAAACACTGATTAACAGACCTTTCAATCTGTCTGCGTTAAAATTCGGGTGGTTCCGTCAGGTTGCTTCGTCAGGCTTCGGTGGCAGCTCGGCATATTCTTTATTCTAATTTGCTGGACTCTGATTGGCTAACAAACTAGCCTATGAGAGCAAGGTATACTGTTTCCTGCCATGCTGCACATGGACACAGCAGATGTTCTCTCTTCCTGTTTGCTACGTCTTATGCTAACAGCTTTTAGCCAGCAGCATGCTAGGTGTGGTTTCAACTGCAGGAGCTGATGAATACTAACAAACAAAGGAGTTGTGATGAAACAGATACAGGCCGTTAGAACTCAGGAGAACTCGGGTTTTATCACCACCTGCGTAGTTTGAGAGATTAAAACTGAAAGAGAAGTTGTTGACCTGTTTTCACCCACTATGAAGGTAAGAACACCTGTGGAGCTAAAATATTCAACAGAAACCTCAGAAAAACTGTTTTTAATGGAAGGAACACTTTAAGTAGTAAAATACTGATAAAATTTTAAGACTAATAACATATTAAATTATCAAGTGTAAAACAATGATAAAATATGATCAAATAAAAATGCAAAGCAGATAAACAATAAAGAATAAATAATAGTCAGCTGAAAGCTAAACTAAAAAATTTATCAAATAAAACATGCAGAGTGATTAAATGTACATATACAGTATGTTTATGTACATATATATATATATATATGTACATAAACATACTGTATATGTACATATATATATATATATATATATACAGTGGGGCAAAAAAGTATTTAGTCAGCCACCAATTGTGTAAGTTCTCCCACTTAAAAAGATCAGAGAGGCCTGTAATTTTCATCATAGGTATACCTCAACTATGAGAGACAAAATGAGGAAAGAAAATCCAGAAAATCACATTGTCTGATTTTTAAAGAATTTATTTGCAAATTATGGTGGAAAATAAGTATTTGGTCAATAACAAACAAGTAAGATTTCTGGCTTTCACAGACCTGTAACTTCTTTAAGAGGCTCCTCGGTCCTCCACTCGTTACCTGTATTAATGGCACCTGTGTGAACTCGTTATCAGTATAAAAG
>SSNP01000384.1:127828-212024 GCA_006937955.1 Pachypanchax playfairii | reverse complement strand
TATTGCTGAATGACCTACTTATGGTAAAGAACACACAAAACACTGAATTCCAATTCCACTGAATTCCAATCTTTATTTAACCAGCTTTGTTTCTACCCATACATAAAAAATAAAGAAAAGGGAAATCAACTTCTGAGACCTGAGAAATGTAAATTGAAAATAAATATTAAATATTTAAATAGCCCTTAAACAAAAATAAATATGAATAAATAAAAAGAACGACATATTTAGGTGGGTTAGCAAACTACCTGTTTGTGTAAGACACGGATAGCAGCTCGTTTTGTACAGATTCTCTGCATTCATTGTACATGTTAGGTAGCGCTGTGTTGGAGAAATACTTGCGGCCCGGTACTTCATATCGTGGGTCAAGAGTGGCGAGCAGCTGTTTGAAGCCGGGCTTTTCAACTGCAGTCATAGGCAGCATGTCCTCTCTTTAAGAGGTATGTCACTGCATGGGTGATGTCCTTATGCCGCTTGGACGCTTTATCATATCTTTCACCAGAAATGACGCTCAGTTTAGTTTGTTTGTACTGGCAGTAGATCCAGAAGATTCCTCCGACGATGTGGAGCAGCGGCGGCGGGGGCGGCGGCAAAGCTCATACTCTTGCGGGTGTGAGCGGCTTAAGTGATAAAACAGATTGGTCGTGTTACCAGTCTTGGTTTTTATCCCTTCTCTGCAAATTTTGCAAATGACTTGGGTTTGATTTTTGTCGGACTTGCTGAAACCAAAATACTGCCAAACTGCCGAGCTACTGTGACCCTTTTTAGGGACGATATCCTCAGCGTCTTCTTTCTGCAACATGTTCACGTGTTGTCTGTTGAGGTTAGAGAAGGGCGGGACTTCCTGACAGTACGCACCTATTTAAGTATGTGATTGGTTTGGAGGACACCTTGACTGTAGTATCCAGCTACGTGATAGGCTACAATGGAGAATTGTGTTCTTTATCGAACTTTTATTGACCCTCTTTTTTTTCTATCGAAAAAATGTCTATCGATCGATATATATTGATATCGAATTATCGTCCATCCCTATATTAAAGTGCAATTTATACATTTTAATGTGTTATTATTTGTAAACAGAAGTCTATAACATTGTTGTTATAATTGCCTGCCTGTTGTAGCCAGAATCTTAACTCACTTCTTCATATGATGTTATCTTTTTTAGAAAATGGTTCCAAAGATCCACACATTGACAGAGAGACTTCAGTTTGCAAGAAAGTGGTTAGTACGTTTTCCATCAGTTGGAAAAAGAAGCGAGCCCTCATGGAAGCCCAGACAAACATGAATCTTCCTCAACTGAAGCTGAAAACAGAGTCACCAACACGATGGGGTTCCAGACTGGCAATGATTGAAAGAATACTGGAGTAGTCGAAGGCAATCTCTCATGTTCTGAAGTCAGACAAAAAAACAAAACATTTGGCTCCCACATGGCAAGATCTAGATGTCATGGAGTCAATGAAGAAAGCCCTAGGACCAGTCAGAGATTTCACCGATGCACTTTCTGGTGAGGACTATGTCAGTGTGTCTTATGTGAAACCTGTACTCCATCTTCTGAAAAAAAATATTTTGAAACCAGAAGAAGATGACACAGAGCTGACAACACAAATAAAGGCAGCCATAGACAAATACTTAACAGAAAAGTACCAGGATCCTGCCACTGATGCTCTGTTGGACATGTCATCACTAGTTGATCTCAGATTTAAAACCAAATACATTAACAATGCACAGAAAGAACAAATACTAACCAGAGCTGTGAGTGAGCTGGAGTCTTTGCTGACTCCTGATTCTGTGCATCCATCACCCTCTACCTCCACATCACAAACCCAAGGCTCTGAAGCACAGCCAGCAAAGAAAGCAAGAAAGTCTTTAGCTAGCTTTTTGAAAACTGCAGCACCTCCCTCACCATGCACTGATGCTGAAGCTGAAGAACCCACATTGAGAGATCTTATTGAAAAGGGATTGCAGTCCTTCTTGTCCACACCAAATGTGGATAGTGAAGTGGATCCACTCGTCTGGTGGAAGGCTCATGAAGTGAACTTTCCAAAAGTGAGTCAACTTGCTCAGAAGTATCTGTGCATCCCTGCAACAAGCTCTCCCTCTGAGTGTGTGTTTAGCACTGGGGGAAATATTGTGACATGTCAAAGGGCAGCCCTAAAACCAGACAAAGTGGACAAACTAATCTTCCTTGCAAAAACCTGTGACCATTGTATTTTAGTTTTGTTTGAGCATGTAAGAACATTTCTATTCACATTATTGCTGCTGTGTTAGAACTAGTCTTACAAAATAATATACCTCTACTGCACTATACCTCACTATAGCAGTTTTACTTTGTGTTTTATATTTTGTTTACAGTGTTACTTTTCTTGTGTGCTTTTTTATAACGTTATCATGACAAGATAATGTTGTCATTTTATGTCTTGCATGTTTATTGCACAGTTAATTTGCAGCAGTCAAAGCTTTATTTACTTCCTTTTGTGCATTATTTATTGGTTTATTTCTAATTGCACAATACATCTTGCACTATAAAAGCTGCTGCATTTTAGTTTTCATTTTTTAAAATTTGTATTACTTAAAGAAATGCTCAGTGTTGTTTGTATTTTACTAAACTTCATGTGTGATTTCCATTTTATGTTACATTGGCATACAACGTAGGATAAAAAAAAACTGTATTATTGCACTTTAATACATTTAAATTATTTTGATTATATGAGGCTTGAAAAACACGACTGTGACCTTTGCTCTTGCTTTTTCTCAGGAGTTTCTTTGCATTTTTTAAGTTATAGTGTGAATTTGTTCTGTGATTATGTTACTGCTGCAATGGTCATCACATTTTTGAATAAATGTTTCTTTTCATTCAATGCTTTTTTAGTTTACTACTACTACTACTACTACTGTCATTTAGCAGACGCTTTTATCCAAAGCGACTTACATTGAGAGAACATACAAGCAAGAAATCAAAGAGAAGGAAACAATATAAGGAGGCGGACTGTTTGGAGTCCAGTTTAATTCCGACGCTGATACATCAAGTGTATCAATTTTTTTATTTATTTTTTATTTTATTTAAAATTTTTTTTATTTAATTTTTTTCTTTTGTAGAGATAAACTCCCAAATCGCTATCATAAATCATAAATCAATTCCACATTAAGACTGAAAGTGTTCTTTAAAGGGGTGAGTCTTAAGTCTGCTCTTAAAAGAAGGTGCCGACTCTGAGGATCGGACCGAGTTTGGTAGGTCATTCCACCATCGGGGGATAACAGAGGAGAAGAGTTTGGAACATAATCTCATGCCACGTTGTGGTGGAAGCGCTAGGCGTCTTTCAGCGGCTGAGCGTAGCTGACGCGTGGGAATGTAGGTTTGGATGAAGGAGTGAAGGTAAGTAGGAGCTGTGTGTGTTAGAGTCTGGTAAGCCAGAAGCAGAGCTTTGTATTTGATGCGTGCTGCAACTGGAAGCCAGTGCAGAGAAATGAGCAGCGGAGTGACATGAGCCCTCTTGGGCTGGTTGAAGACCAGACGCGCTGCTGCGTTCTGAATCATCTGCAGAGGTTTAACCGAGGATGCCGGAAGACCGGCCAGCAAAGAGTTGCAGTAGTCGATCCGGGACAAGACCAGGGCCTGGACCAGAAGCTGTGTGGTGTGGTCTGTGAGGAAGGCTCTGATTTTCCTGATGTTGTAAAGCGCGAACATGACATGACACGACATGAGCGAGCTACGGAGTTAACCTGCTCCTTGAAGGACAGCTGGTTGTCCAGTATGACACCAAGGTTTCTGGCGGAGGTTTTGGGGAACAGCGTGATGGAGTCAAGCTGCACGCTAGTTTAATATGCAATTTCAGTTCTGTTTGCCATTGTTAAAAGAAAATCGTGATAAAATCGAAATCGTGATTTTAAAATGAAAAAATCGTGATTTTTTTTTTTTTGCCATATCGCCCAGCCCTACGCAGGTATTGGCTTTAAATTACTCACCAACGAGGAACAGAGACAAATACAGACTTAAATGGGACATGGAAAAAATAAAATATTTAGGGGTGAATATTACAAAGGGGATAGACAAATTGCATAATGCAAATTATAAACAGATCAACATAAAAATCAAGAGAGACCTAAGGAGATGGGCAACACAGACTTTAGATTTCAGTTCAAGAATTGAAATGATCAAAATGAACATTCTACCAAGGTTATTGTATCTCTACCAAGCTTTACCCATACACATACCACAAAGCCAATTTATGGAATGGGATAAAGAAATATCAAGGTTCATTTGGGGTGGGAAAAGGCCAAGGATTAGATTAGTAACACTACAATTACCCAAGGGGAAAGGAGGAATGGCAGTTCCAAACCTCCAAGATTATTATTACGCAGCACAGATCAAGGCTGTAGTATGCTGGTGTAATGAGAACTACATAGCGAAATGGAAAAGTATTGAAACCAAATCTGGGGGGTATCATATTCAAAAATTATTAGGGAACAGAGAATTGTATAAGACAGAAGAATACCAGTTAGACTTAATCACTAAATACACTTTAAATATTTGGTACACAATAATAAAGAGATATAAACTAGAAAAGGAGGCCAAGATTCTTAGATGGTTAAGATATGATATTGATTTCCAACCAGGAAGAGAAGATAATGGTTTTAAGTTATGGGCCACGAAAGGCATTACAGCAATATGTACAATGATAGAAAAGGGGGAAATAAAGAGCTTTCAAAATTTTAAGGACAAATTTGATATAGAAAGAACAGATTATTTCAGATATCTACAGGCTGGAGACTACTATCAAAAGGAGATAAAAATGAATAAGACCAAAGAGCCGAATGGGGTAATCCTGGCACTAACTAACGCATATAAGGGGAAAATGAGTAAAGTCATATCGGTATTATACCAGGCAATGCTGAACAGTAAGGGAAATTCAACACTGTATGTAAAAGAAAAATGGGACAGAGAACTTGACATTGAGATGACTGAGGAAGAATAGGGTTAGGGTTAGGGTTAGTGTGTGTAAGGCGCAACAATCAACTACTGAGTTCAGAATATGGTGGGAGTTTAGTTGGAAAAACATAATCAGATTCTTTATAACCCCAAAGATAAAAGGGAGATACACATCAGAGCAGAAGAGTTGCTGGAGGTCATGTGGACAGGAATGGGCAGATCATACTCACATATTCTGGAAATGTCCAAAGTTGGAGAAATATTGGGAGGGAGTATGGAAGGTACTAAAGGAGATATTAGGTTATGAGATACCCAGGATGACAATGGATTACAATGATCAAATAAAATAGGTTTGGCAGAAAGCATTGATGAACTTATAAAAGCAGTTCCACCTAGCTACTCCTCGTTGAATAAGTGAAGTTAAAATTTAGTGGGGAGGCCTCTGAAAGAACAACAGGGGCATCTGTACTCAGCCATGTTTCTGTTAAAAATAAACACAGAAGGTTATGGTCTAAAATCAGATCATTAATAATAAAAGTTTTGTTCGGCAGAGAGCGAACATTTAAAAGTGCCATATTAATAGTGACTGGGGATGAAGTGACTGTATTATTAACTGCAGGTGGGACTTTTGGTAACTGTTTGAGATTATTGAGGTTGCATCTGTTGAGTTTATGATGTTGAATCCGCTCTCTGCTGATCATGACAGGTATGAGTGAGTTAGGGTGTGGTCCAAGTGCAATATGTGAGTTACTGTTAAAACCAGGGTTTAGTTCAAAAGTAAACCCCCCCCCCAGCACCATAGCTAGAAAAAATTCTAGAGGAAACGCTAAGCATTTGTTTATTCTTGTATTTTTGCATTATCTCTTAATTTGCTGTACAGCCATTTGGTCAGCTGTTATGCTGTGTGTTAAAGTGCTCTAGAAATAAACTTGATTTGACTAAAAGGGAAGCCAACTCAGATTGAACATTAAAAATGAAGTCAACTCTTCAGCTCTGCACTCAGACATACTTCATGTGCTTCATCATTTTGGCCCAAGAGTCTAACGCCTTCAATTCAATCTTTTCTAAGTTGAATCTATGACGTGATTTGTGAAAATTATTTGTTGGACATATCTGATTAATTATTTTTAAGAAAATTTCTCTAACTTTGCAAGTGACTCAATACTTGTTATTTTAAAGAGGCCATTTCACACAAATTTCAGAACTTTGGGGTTATTTCTGAAGTATTAACCTGTAATATGAAACAATTTTATATCTAAAAAACGTTAGGAAACACTGATTTACAGACCTTTCAATTGCTCTGCCTGAAGATTCAGCTGGCTGCAACTTATTAATATTCATTACGTGAATTTGCTGGACTCAGATTGGCTAACAAACTAGCCTATGACGGCAAAGCATATTGTTTCTTGTCCCGCTGGGCATGGCAATAGCGCAACGAGTCTCTTCCGATTTGATACGTGTTTGCTACAGCTTTTAGCCAGCAGCCTGCTAAGCATGGTTTCAACTGCGGGAGCTGATGAATACTAATGAGCAAAGGAGTTCTGAAAAAGAAAAACAGACTGTTCGAACTCGGGTGTTATCGCCACCTGCGTAGTTTGAGAGATAAACTCTGAAAGGCCTTCATACTGGCACCCAGTATGAAGGTAAGAACACACGTGGAGCTAAAATATTCAACAGAAACCTCAGAAAAACTTTTATTAATGGAATGACCTCTTTAAGTCCAATTTGGTGACCAACTGATGTTAGTACTGATCCAATATAATTAACATGACACCTAGCAGCTGGGTGACAACAGAAACTGGCCAATCAGAGGACAAGGTACGTAAGCTGCAGGCCCTGCTTGATGAGGTGTGTGGTACAGAAGCCAGCTGCTCATTGGATGTGGAGGACACAGATCAGGAGGACCCCGAGCTGCCGCCACCAGCTATCGCATGTGCCAATGACCTGCTGCGCTACCTGGCGGACTCAGGGACAAATATTAGCACTTCCCTCTTTTTGATGTGACAGTCAAGTCCGTTAAGACAAGTGGCCATTCGGCACAAATCATTCAACTTTCAACAGTTTCAGCATGATGCAAGTTTCTCCCTTGATTATACAATGTAAAACGTTAGTCATGACTATTATCATAATAAACAAACAAAAAAAAAAACGGACACGTATCCATGCACTAGTTCATAAAATAAGCTGATGTACCGAAGAAATGTCCATGACAATGGTTTATGGACATTCCTAGATGACAGGACACCGTGACACCCTACCCCTCTGTAGCAGACACCCCACCATAACGCACAAATGTCTGGTCCCACCAGTGTCCGCTGTTGCGAGGTTTCACTGTACCAAAAGTCTGATTTCTAGACAGAGCAGTGTGCACACAGAATAAGCATTCATGACTTTTGACACTAATTAGACGCCAAATATAAAAGTGATTCGCACTAGGACGCAAAGTTTGATTTCAAGCACTGTAGCTTGTGCAACTAAGCGCGTGCATTTGAGAGTCAAGCACATGCTTGTCACTGCCGTGTGCTTGTTGGTTCACATGTGTGCGCTGGTGTGCTTGCAGAGACTGTTTGCATGCTCGCAGTATAGAAATAAACTCTTGCCATGTTTTTACTCTCAAGTAACAACTTCCTCACGTAAATCATCTTTATTTGCTCAGTGTTCAGTGTGCACGTGCAGAATGCGCTCATGACTTTTCACTAATTAGAAGCCATATAAATCCTATTCTTGCACATGGTGCAGTATGCTCAAACATGTACATTTTATCCATCCATGCTGCATTACACTTACACATTTCCCTGTGTTCTCAGCATGAATTAGCTCTCTCTACCACTTCTTTTTTACCAGTAAAAAGTGATGTAACACCTGTTTTTCTGTAATTAAGTGTAAATGTTTACTGAACTGCATTTCTCAACTAAAAGAACACATGCCAGCAGAGCATAGAACACCATTTTATTGCAATATGATGATTTTGGGATGTAAAATGTATTTGGTGGTATTCAAACTTAAGGTGAATAGCAAAATCATGCAGTGTGACTGTAACATTGATGTAGATACAGTGGTCGATGGTTAAATACACAACGCTTATATGCACAAGACGCTTATATGCACAAAAATGCTGGGCACGTTCCTGCGTCAATGAGAAGCCATACACTTATATGCACAGCTCCGACGCTTATTTGCACAAAACATTTGGAGGTATCATACATGCATCTCTCATGCATCTGTTTATCATTAGTTACTTGACTGTACACCTCAATTGGGGTTCTCACACAGACCGTCGCTGTTTGGTTTATTTTATTTTGGTGTGTGGAACTAGACTGCTCTGGCGTTTACGCACGCGTGTCTGGCATGGCGCGTCTGCCTGAAGCTGTCCGAGGGTCACCAAAAAATAAAAACTGACTTCTTCAGTGTGAAATAGTGTCAAATGTAACATTTGTTCTAGTTTTTATTGCCCGATCATGAGCTCTTAATATCTGATATAGAAAACCATTCTGTTCTGTTACTAACTGTAACTTAATCTGTGCCGTCACCGTCGCGTCCATACGCACGCGCGCGTATCTGGCGCATTTGTTTACTTATAGTGTCATAGTGGATCCTCTCTACGAGTATATAACTCGGTCTGTTTGAGAGTTTTATTCTCCTACGTCACGTCACGTCCACGTCAGCGGTACATGTCTATGTCACCAGCATCGTCTCTAAGACACGCCTCCTGAAATATAAAACCATCTCTCAGACAGACACACTCGCCCGTTGTCTCCAGCTTCTCACCAAAGAGCTGCACACGGGGATTTAGAGCAACTGGCTGAAAACTACGACAAACAGAATAACTAATATCAGTTAAATCAGGGCAAAGACCTTATTTTACTTCAGTGATTGTGTGGATGTGATTTGTGCACGTTATATTTCTATTCAGACATTTACTCAGACCCATGTCATCCACACAGCAATAGCTTTAGCATTGTGGCTAACAACAATCAATCGGTAAACTATGAAAACTACGACAAACAGAATAACTAATATCATTAAAAGAATAATGAAATCGGGACAAAGACTTCTGCAGTGGTTGTGATTGTGTGGATGTGATTTACAGACGTTATATTCCCATATAAAACACACCTGATTTGGTTTTGAAATTAAATTAATAGTATTTCAATATTTGAATTTTATAGTAATGTCATGTCACACCTCAGGACATATTTTGCCTGGAGCTGTGAGAAAAGCTTAACTCATTGGCTGTCAGCTGTTTTCTGAACAGAAAAGCCCTTCACTGCCAGCATTTTTGAGCATTTTTTACTGTTTCTGAAGAGCAACATAATATTGTGCTTTATGACTATGCAAACATCTAAACTATAAAAAATAAAAAGTACACTTTTCTCCTTCCATTGGGAAAAAACAGCTTGTTTCTAGCGTTTACCGTTCTTTCAAAATCTGCTGTAGAAAATAGGTGATTTCAACTAAAACTCCTTTTTCTAACAGAAAAAGGTTGTTGTGCGAGGTTGTTGTCTCACCCCTCCCGTAAAACGCTAATTTGACCTGCACAAATCAGCACAAACGAAGCACTAAATGGTAAATGGTAAATGTCCTGTATTTGTGTAGCGCTTTTCTAGTCATTCAGACCACTCAAAGCGCTTTCACACTACAAGCATTCACCCATTCACGCAACCCGATATGTAAACCGGGGGGAGAGGGTAGGGGCTAACACTCACACAACCCGATACGCAGATCGGGGGGCAACATGGGGTTCAGTGTCTTGCCCAAGGACACTTCGACATGTGGTGGTGGAAGCCGGGATCGATCCACCAACCTTCAAATTGGAGGACGACCGCTCTAGCCACTGAGCCACAGCCGCACTAAAAACGTAGACTGGTCTGTTTTGGAGCAGTCCGGGTTAGCGGTGAACTCTGATTGACCTATAAATAAAGTTTAATATCTCAGAAATAGGCGTGTAAAGATAATCGATTTTGGATCGATTATCGTTTTGTAACATATAAGATAGGAGTGCATCGGTCCATGGCTCCTGGAAAGGTTCAGATGCATTAAAAAACGGTCCGATGGCCCGAGTTTATGGCCACGCACCGGTTTTACATTCAAGTACATGTTGTGCCCAGTATGTACACATAAACGCCGCCTTCAGTGCAAAACAGCATGTCACGCGCAGTGTTTTTAAGGTGCTTTCTGTCTCGTCCCCATAGTGCCTCTTCTAGTGTGCGAACTCTCGCGAAACTCCAGTGTTGACCTTTTACATGACGTTGGTGCGGGATTTCAAGCAGCTTTCACAGCCCGCGTTTGTTTACTTTGAACTTCTCTACAGCTACGGTAGCAACATGTCGGATAACGCAGATGAGATCTGCAGTTCACCGAAGCTCAAATCAAAGGTTTGGAAATCATTTGGTTTCTTAAAGAAGGATGGAAAGCTTGACAAAACCCACGCAATTTGCAGACTTTGTAGAACAGCCATAAAATATACACGAAGCACGACCAACCTTAGCAATCACCTAGCAAGACGGCATGGTGTGACGAATGAAGATGAAGCTAATGGGGCTAGCACTTCTACGAGCGGCCAGGAAAATGTCCAAAAAATCCCAACTTTTTCCAACCACAATTCAGCCATGACTCGGCAAGGTCCAAGGCAATAACAGAATCCATCGCTCGCTTCATTGCAAAAGATTTGCGACCATATAATGTAGTTGAAAGCGGAGGCTTCAGGGACATGATGAAAACTGTCGAGCCAAGGTACAAGATACCATCCAGACAGCATTTCGCTACTACTACTACTACTACTACTACTGTCATTTAGCAGACGCTTTTATCCAAAGCAACTTACATTGAGAGAACATACAAACAAGAAATCAAAGAGAAGGAAACAATAGCTGTGTGTGTTAGAGTCTGGTAAGCCAGAAGCAGAGCTTTGTATTTGATGCGTGCTGCAACTGGAAGCCAGTGAAGGGAAATGAGCAGCGGAGTGACATGAGCCCTTTTGGGCTGGTTGAAGACCAGACGTGCTGCTGCGTTCTGAATCATCTGCAGAGGTTTAACCGAGGATGCCGGAAGACCGGCCATCAAAGAGTTACAGTAGTCGATCCGGGACAAGACCAGGGCCTGGACCAGAAGCTGTGTGGTGTGGTCTGTGAGGAAGGCTCTGATTTTCCTGATGTTGTAAAGCGCGAATTGACATGAGCGAGCTACGGAGTTAACCTGCTCCTTGAAGGACAGCTGGTTGTCCAGTATGACACCAAGGTTTCTGGCGGAGGTTTTGGGGAACAGCGTGATGGAGTCAAGCTGCACGCTTATCTGAGGAGGTAAGGAGCAGGACAGACAATGAGGTCAGTTTTGGACAGATTAAGCTGAAGGTGGTGATCCCTCATCAACGCCGAGATATCTGAGAGGCAGGCAGATATCCGCACTGAGACGGATGTATCGTCTGGAGGGAAGGAGAGGAGGAGCTGAGTGTCGTCAGCATAGCAATGGTATGAGAAGCCATGGGAGTGAATGATCTCGCCTAATGAGGTGGTGTATAAAGAGAAGAGGAGAGGACCAAGGACCGAGCCCTGCGGGACACCCGTCGCCAGCTCATGCAGACTGGACATCTGTCCATGCCACGAGACTCTGAAAGATCTTTCCGCAAGGTACGAGGTGAACCACGAGAGGACCGGTCCCGAGATGCCAAGCTTAGATAGCGTCGAGAGGAGAATGAGGTGGTTGACGGTGTCGAAAGCAGCAGACAGGTCAAGGAGTATGAGTACTGAGGAGAGACCAGCCGATCTGGCAACCCGTAGTGACTCTGCAACTGAGAGAAGAGCGGTTTCAGTGGAATGGCCTCGCTTAAAGCCTGATTGATAAGGATCAAGTAGGTCGTTGTCGTGGAGGAACTGTGAGACTTGAGTGAAAACGGCTCGCTCTAGGATCTTGGACATGAACGGTAGGAGCGAGACTGGCCGGTAGTTTCCTACCTGGGCCGGGTCGAGCGACGGTTTTTTCAGCAGCGGTGTGAAAAGTGCTGAAAAGTGTGTGCCTGAAATGTACCGCAAAATAAAGAAGAAAGTAAAAGAAGAACTTTCCGAAGCAGAGAGAGTGGCACTTACCACGGATGCATGGACTTCATGTGCAACTAACTCGTACGTGACTATTACGGCACATCATATTTCTCCAGACTGGGAATTAAGAAACCATGTCTTACAAACCAGAGTCTTTAACGACAGCCACACGGGAAGAAACATAGGTGCTTTACTTAAGGAAGGTTGTGCTGACTGGAACATTTTGGATAAGCACCCAGCTCTTGTTACTGTCAATGCCAGAAATATGATCGTAGCTGGAGTTGAAAGTGAAATGAACCCGCACCTTACCTGCTTTGCACATACATTAAACCTGGCTTCCCAGAAGGCTTTTCACGTCGACACTGCTGCACGATTACTCGGGAGAGTTAGAAGGGTGGTTGGATCTTTGCATCGCAACATCAGAGGTGCTGAAATTCTCCGCGAGAAACAACAGCAACTATCCTTGCCTAACCACAAGCTCATATACAGTGGGGCAAAAAAGTATTTAGTCAGCCACCAATTGTGTAAGTTTTCCCACTTAAAAAGATCAGAGAGGCCTGTAATTTTCATCATAGGTATACCTCAACTATGAGAGACAAAATGAGGAAAAAAAATCCAGAAAATCACATTGTCTGATTTTTACAGAATTTATTTGCAAATTATGGTGGAAAATAAGTATTTGGTCAATAACAAAAGTTAATCTCAATACTTTGTTATATAGCCTTTGTTGGCAATGACAGAGGTCAAACGTTTTCTGTAAGTCTTCACAAGGTTTTCACACACTGTTGCTGGTATTTTGGCCCATTCCTCCATGCAGATCTCCTCTAGAGCAGTGATGTTTTGGGGCTGACGCTGGGCAACACGGACTTTCAACTCCCTCCAGAGATTTTCTATGGGGTTGAGATCTGGAGACTGGCTAGGCCACTCCAGGACCTTGAAATGCTTCTTACGAAGCCACTCCTTCGTTGCCCGGGCGGTGTGTTTGGGATCATTGTCATGCTGAAAGACCCAGCCACGTCTCATTTTCAATGCCCTTGCTGATGGAAGGAGGTTTTCACTCAAAATCTTACGATACATGGCCCCATTCATTCTTTCCTTTACACGGATCAGTCGTCCTGGTCCCCTTGCAGAAAAACAGCCCCAAAGCATGATGTTTCCACCCCCATGCTTTACAGTAGGTATGGTGTTCTTTGGATCCAACTCAGCATTCTTTCCCCTCCAAACACGACAAGTTGAGTTTCTACCAAAAAGTTCTATTTTGGTTTCATCTGACCATATGATGTTCTCCCAATCCTCTTCTGGATCATCCAAATGCTCTCTAGCAAACCGCAGACGGGCCTGGACGTGTCCTGGCTTCAGCAGGGGGACACGTCTGGCACTGCAGGATTTGAGTCCCTGGCGGCGTAGTGTGTTACTGATGGTAGCCTTTGTTACTTTGGTCCCAGCTCTCTGCAGGTCATTCACTAGGTCCCTCCGTGTGGTTCTGGGATTTTTGCTCACCGTTCTTGTGATCATTTTGACCCCACGGGGTGAGATCTTGCGTGGAGCCCCAGATCGAGGGAGATTATCAGTGGTCTTGTATGTCTTCCATTTTCTAATAATTGCTCCCACAGTTGATTTCTTCACACCAAGCTGCTTACCTATTGCAGATTCAGTCTTCCCAGCCTGGTGAAGGTCTACAATTTTGTTTCTGGTGTCCTTTGACAGCTCTTTGGTCTTGGCCATAGTGGAGTTTGGAGCGTGACTGTTTGAGGTTGTGGACAGGTGTCTTTTATACTGATAATGAGTTCACACAGGTGCCATTAATACAGGTAACGAGTGGAGGACCGAGGAGCCTCTTAAAGAAGTTACAGGTCTGTGAAAGCCAGAAATCTTACTTGTTTGTAGGTGACCAAATACTTATTTTCCACCATAATTTGCAAATAAATTCTTTAAAAATCAGACAATGTGATTTTCTGGATTTTTTTTCCTCATTTTGTCTCTCATAGTTGAGGTATACCTATGATGAAAATTACAGGCCTCTCTGATCTTTTTAAGTGGGAGAACTTACACAACTGGTGGCTGACTAAATACTTTTTTGCCCCACTGTACGATGTGTGCACCCGCTGGAATAGCTCCCTTGACATGTTGCAGCGGTTTTTGGAACAGCAGCCAGCGGTGTTTGCCACTCTCATGTCCAGGGAGCTCAGGAAGGGAGAAGAGGTGAACACTCTAAATGAGAGAGACATCTGCAACTGTGAAGATGTTGTGAAACTGATGGCTCCAGTGAAAGTTATGACCACTGTCATGTGCGAAGAGGAGCAGCCAACAATCACTTTCAGCCCAGTGATGATGATTCACCGCTCATCGTGGAAATGAAGAGGGCCTTCAACAATGATTTTGGGAGGCGATATGCAGAAGTCAGTGACCTCCTGTACACAGCATCGGTTCTAGACCCACGCTTTAAGGCATTGCCTTTTCTGAGTGACCAGGACGCCGAGAGGATCTTCACCAGCCTTTCTGTTGAAGCTGCACTCGTTCACGAGGTAAGAAATTTTTTTTTTTTCTTTATTGAAGCATTACATTGTTTTTTTTTTTCTATTGTTCTGTGTCACCATGTCTTGCACTCTGCACTTAATATTTTGTGACTGCTGATGTAGTTAATGTTTTGTTTAAGTTAAGGAAATGTTGTGTTAACTAATGTGTTTAATAAAACATGATATATTTTGATTGGTAGGAAGAAGCATCACATGCAGACAATCAGAGACAGCCAGATCAGGGAGACAGGCAGACAGATCTGCTGACAGGCCCTGGGCAAGGCAATCAGGAACACATTTGTCACCAGATCCAGGATGCACAGAAAGGTGTGTCGTTAAGCTGAATAGGGTGTAAGAGTTTTAGAAGTAGGCTTAATGTACCTACCTCATTTGGTACAGTAGATTAACTGGTGTATACACGATGTAAGATCATGTACTACTAGTGTGTTAATTACATCAGTAACAGTACCTCTAACACTACTTTATATCTCTGGCTAAGCAGTTTAAAACAGGTTAAAATTTGTAGGTAAAAATAAGGTGAAAAGGAGCCCATAATTCACACAAGACCAGTAATTAGTGGCATTTCCCTTTCAGATGATGATGACCAGCCTCCCTGTAAGAAGGATAGGAAAAGTGCAGCGCTGGACCTACTGTTTGGAGAGACCTTTGAAGTGAAGGGATCAACAAAATCTTCACGTTCAAAGAGGGCCAGTGAAGAAGTCGTGAGATACAGAGAGCGGGATGCATTGCCCCTCAAAGACATCCCACTGCTTTCATCTCTTGCGAAAAGGTACCTCTGTATACCAGCAACCAGCGTAGCATCAGAGAGAGTTTTTAGTACAGCCGGGGATATCGTTTCAGCGCAGCGCAGTGTTCTCAGACATGACCATGTAGATCAATTGATTTTCCTCAAAAAGAATCTTGACCTGCATGAATGAAATCTTGAGTTATGCGATGTAATAAACAGGGGTCATACACACACCCACCGACTCAAATGCACACACATCCACGCCCAGATCCACTCTTGTGCACCCCCCCCCCCCCCCCCCCCCCCCCCCCCCCCCCCCCCCCCCCCCCCATTGCCCACTTACTGCTGTTTGAGCTATTTATTTCTGTTTTGAAGAAGACTGTTAAAATGTTATGTTGAGATGGAGAAAATCTTTTCCTTTTTGCTAATTAGAGGTAAGGGGCAGGCACACACACAATAGGATCAACTTAAAGTAGGGGTACACATAGGCGCACACACACACACACACACACACACACACTAACCTTATCCACTCAGGCACACACATACACTACTTTTGCAGTTTGAAGTATTGATTTTTTTTTTTTGTCTTAGGTAGACTGCAAAAATGTTACATTGTCAGATGGAGAAAAAAACACTAGTAGTTTTTCATTGTTAAGAGGATTTTCTGATTTTCTTTTGCTAATTACATTTATCAAAAATCTGTTGGATTTTCCATAATACTATATATCTAAGTTATTTGTAACACTTTTCAGTTGGTAAAACATCCAAATTCTTTTTTATTTATATATTATTATAATATTTAATTTATTTTCTAATTTTATTAACCTTAGTTTTTTGTTCCTGGCACTGTATTTTAAGTACAGGCAGAATTTGAAGTTGTTGAAGCTAGTTGTTGAAGCTGGTTTTGGTTTATTCTCTGAATACAAAATAAATAAAAGCTGTTTTGAAATTTAATTTCTGTTTTTCTCTTTCTTAGTAACAGAGTGCCTGGGAGTTACAGAAAATTGTCAATTTGTACCGAATCGAATTGGATCAGATCGAATCGCACCGAATCACTGAAATTTTTTTTATGAATCACCCCTGAATTGAATCGTAGCCTGTGAATCGAGATCAGATCGAACCGTTTTGTGGGTAAAAGATTCACACCCCTACTCAGAAACCATAGCAGCACAAATGCTAATTTTACCTGCACAAATCAGCACAAACGAAGCACTAAAAACGTAGACTATTATGGTCTGTTTTGGAGCAGTCCGGGTGAGCGGTGAACTCTGAATGACCTATAAATAAAGTTTAATATCTCAGAAATCAAAGCAGCACTTTACGTTTTTAGTGCTTCGTTTGTGCTGATTTGTGCAGGTAAAATTAGCGTAGACTATTATGGTCTGTTTCGATGCAGTCCGGGGGGTGGTAAACTTAGAATGACCAATAAAACAAAGTTTAATATCTCAGACACCGGAGCAGCACAAACGTCAATTTTACCTGCACAAATCAGCACAAACGAATCACTAACCGAGCAGCCTATTTGCCTGCACTTTTCAAGTGGGTGGAGGGTCAGCTTCACCGAGCTTAAAAACTGTTCCGTGTAGCACTCAGAAACATGGCGGCCGTAAACATTAAACACTACTACATGAGCACTCAGCAACATGGCGACCGCACGATTCGCATTTCAGACTTTGTCCGGTTTCAGAGTCTCTGTTTGAGTGTAAAAGAGCATAGAATGTGTGAAGTTGTTTCCAGGTGGTCAGAAGCGCATGGAGTGACCATAGTTTAACAGACAAACACACGAAGAAACCCTAGAACTCTAGTAAACACGTGTCTGCTCTAAGACTGTGAAATAGTTCCTCATTTTAAGACTCCTGTGTGTTTTATCTTCAGGTACACATTTACGGCTGCATGTTGTTACATTTACACCGTCTGTAGAACAAAAACTGCATCAAATAAAGAACAAAAAACGTTCCCTACCCGTTCTCACACAGCAGAGCGCGGACTGCGCAAGCGCACTGAGGTCGACAGGAAACGGCGATCTCTTAAAGGTTTTTTTATTTTCATTAACAATTGAACAAAATACGGAATCTCGTATAGGATTAAAGTCAAACCAAAACCAACAATTACATTTTCATATACAACATAAAACATCGACTTTGAACAAATATCGAAAAAAAGAAGGGGGCGGGGTTAAAAAATTCCCATGACTAAAATAATAACAGCCATAAAAAACAGGAGCACAGATTACAGGGGTCATACATTATAACAACAGAAAAGGTGAAATATTGTTATACATTTTAGCTGAATAGTTTGATTCCAAATACCATGTTTAAAACCATTAAAGAGGCCATTTCATACAAATTTCAGGACTTTGTGGTTATTTCTTAAGTATTCACCTGTAATATGAAACATTTTATATCTAAAAAACATTAGGAAACATTGATTAACAGACCTTTCAATCTGTCTGTGTCAAAATTAGGCTGGTTATGGCTCGTTCAGTCAGGCTTCGGGCAGCAGCTTGTTCATATTCATTATTGGCATATTCATAATGGCAGAAGAAATAGGAGGTTGACAGGAAGAAGAGTAACCAGTAAAAATTAACAATAAAATACGTTGAAATAATAAGAGGAAATAATGTGTTGAAACAGAGTTCGTGGACGTCCGATGATAGAATTGTTGTTTGCGTTATAACACCACGTCGCTCTTGTTGTGAATCTATTTCTAATTGGAGTTGAGATTGGTACATCTCAAAAGAGTAAATTAATAAACTGCGCAGTACTCTATTCACTCTATTTGGTTCCGTGTAAGTGATTTTGAACTTCTGCGTGTAAGGGAAAGCCTGGTACCAAGTATGTGTGTTTGTGTTGTCTATCTGTAAGTGTGTGCGTGTGTTCCTGTCTGTATCAGCGGAGACACGCTGCTAGAGCTCTGTTAAACAGACTGAAAAATGCTGTGTGGAGAGGAAAATAATAAAATAATAAAATATATATATATATAAAGGCCTGTATATATATTAATAATAATAATAATAATAATAACAACAAGCTTGTATTAAAATAAAATACATCACAGGGAGTTGATGCGAAGAACTACATGAAACTGATGGAAAGTTTAGCCTATATGTGTGTTATTAGTAGCAAACTAACTAAAAATAAAACTAAAAAGAGATGAAGTCTTTTAAGAGATGACAAAATTTTATTCTATAAAACACACACTACACCTTAAAATGTTAGGTCTTGCGGTGGTTGATTATGATTTATGGGAGTATTGTTTTCCTGTAGCAGTTTTTCCAGTTTATCTGTGATTTTGTGTTTAGTTTTTCTTTCCACTAGTCACTCTGTCCCTTGTTTAGGGTAGTCATGTCTCATGTGTTCCTGTTAGACTTTTATGTTTGGTCTCGCCCCACTTCCTGTTGTGCTTTTATTTTGATATTGTTTGTACTTCCTGTTTTTCCCCATGTATAGGTCCCTTGATTGTGTTTCGTGACTTCCTTTGTTTCTTCTGTTTCCAGGTGTGTCTAGTTTCTTTGATTAGTTTTCAGTTTTTTATTTAAGGAGCGTGTTCAGGTTTATTTGTTATCGGTTCGTTTTGGTTCCTGGTCATGTTTTCGTACAACAGATTACTTTTTCCTTCCTGCTTATGGTTCTTATGTTCCTCATGAGCCACAGATGTAAGTTTGTTTTGCTGCCCGTCAGCTTCTTGTTTTTCCCTTCATTAAATGTTTATGTTTGATCTCATCCCTGGTTTAAGTGCTCTTCTGCACTTGAGTCTGCCACTTAAACCCAGATCATAACAAAACAAACCGATCACCATGGACTCAGCAGAGAGCCTTTTGTGTTGTTCACCCCACCAGCTAGTTGAGTACCAATGACTGGTGGAGAGACTTGACCGGGTTCTGGCCGCTAGTAAGTTCACGGACCCGGACTACATTTATGCTTTAGGTATTGCACAGGACATAATCACGTCTAACCCACTACTTCAGCAGTTTCCCCACATCAGTGACATGTCTATTCAGATCGCCATAACCAGGGGAAACTGCATGGTTCACAAATGGTCGCAGTCTCGTGCTTCTGCTGTGCCCGCTCAGGCCAGCACCTCTATTGCCGCTTTCACACATGGGCCGAAAGGTGTCGGGTTAGGGTCGGGTCGGGTAGGGTCGGGTCAGTCTAGTTTTGTTCACACACTCGCCTCTGGAATGCGGCCGTGGGCGTGAGCAATGCGCAAGTGGGTGGGGGCATGGGCTGTTTCGTTTACCTTATTAATGAGGGAGGTCTGTGACGCATTTCTTAAGCGACACAAGACTAATAAACACACCACACCGGCACATTATGCAGAAGACGAGGGTGGGAAAGCTAATCTTAAATCTGATGCTGCACCTGTCTGACCATTTAGTCTAAAAATAAAGTTTGGATGTTTCTGATATTGCTTCTGTCTTGTCCTCTTCATTACTAAAACATTTAAACTAGTTACTACCAGAGCATGTTCATTCTGAAAACACGTTCGTAAATTCGTCTCCTAATAAAAATATGCTGCTGGGATTTTATTAACACAAATCCCATGTAGCCTCCACATATTTCTTTTAACAAGGCTGAATGGAGCTGTTATCCGCGCTTCCTTTAATCCTGTTGAACAGGAAGCTTGACTGGACTCATAATAAAAGCATTCATATTTGCTTTAAATAAAAGTGACCAAATAACGAATGATTCTTAAACATGGCATCATTTACAAGTTGAGTGATATAACCAGTTATTAAAGAGAAGAAAAAACAGATACAATTGTTGTAGTTCTGCAAAGTTTATTGCACACTTTTTATTTTATTTATTCACAAAAGGAAACAGACAGCGTCTCAGCAGCACCCGGTCACATCTCCCTTCCTCTGCAGAGAAGCTCGCTTCTCTGTGGAGCACGGTCTTCGATTCCACATCTTCTCCATCAAACCACCAACGTCAACCTCGAATACAGAGATAAAAAAGCGGTCGTCAGTCTCCTGCATGTCGCGGGAGCCATAACACAGATGGCTAAGAGCTAGCCGACAGAGCTAGCTCATCTGCTCACTGCCAGTTAACTACAGGAGTTTTTCGTGAGCTGCTTCACAGTGTTTAAAGCACTTAAAATTAATCATAACTCACCCTTACAGCTGCCATGTCCTCTCCAAACACTCTCCTTTCCCCATAAAAAGCATCCATGTCCTGGAACCACTTCCATCACTTGTGGTCGGCTCCACTCCGACCGTTGCAGGTTCTTGATCACTCTGTACTCACATTTGAGTTTTTTCAGCTTGTCACGGCACTGCTTTTGTAGTTGTCATGTTAAAAATCATGTGAAAAAAATAATAACATGCGTTACAGGAGACCTGTTAAATCCCATCGGCGCTGTTCAGTGTCGTCACACACGTGCACACTACCAGGCCAATCTGTGGTTAAGACTACATAGGTAGGCTCGTGACTGGAATCAGTTTACTTGACCAATCAGTTCATAGGTAGGCGTGGTGAGTAGGTATGGGGTCGGGTTGGCCCTGATCGGACCACAGAGCCAGTGGTTCCAAAAAAGGTGCCTGTTGGGGCGGGCTCTGACGGGGCCGGCCAAGTATGAACAAAGCAGGAAGGGGTCCGTACC
Source organism: Pachypanchax playfairii (assembly GCA_006937955.1). Taxonomy (NCBI): domain Eukaryota; kingdom Metazoa; phylum Chordata; class Actinopteri; order Cyprinodontiformes; family Aplocheilidae; genus Pachypanchax; species Pachypanchax playfairii. The sequence continues at coordinate 191,195 of SSNP01000384.1, read as the reverse complement.
GACACCATTCGGCCCATGTGTGAAAGCGGCATATGGTTGCTCCCCAACCAGGTCCACCAGACCTCTCCCCCGGTTCGACTATGGGGCGACCAGGTTCTGACAACCAGCAGTCGGGTCGTGCTGGTCGACCAACTCTCTGGGACTTACCCCCCACCCTCTTTTCCCCTTCCTTTCATTGGGAGGACTTTTGACCTTCTGAGGCAGAGGAGGAGGGAGAGTTAGAGAGCATCACGGTGGAGGGTGCTGGATTAGTTGCGCCGCTTCAGAGAACCAGACCCCGGCGACGACGCAGATGACAGAGACCGAAGGTTCCGCTCACACCGGTTTCCGAGATCAAGTACGTCACAACCTACGGCGTTCCTTCGATACCGGTTCCTCGTCTGCCTGCGGGTCCTGCTGACTGGAGTTCTCCAGAGGATCCAGGTTCCAGACCGGGCTCCAGTCCTCGTTCTCCAGAGGGTCTGGGTGACCGCCGTCCGCCAGAGGGTCCCATCGACCGCCGTCCGCCAGAGGGTCCCGCCGACTCCTGTCTGCTCACGGGTCCCAGCCCCGTCTCAGGGGGTCTGGAGGACGTCATTTCTTTTGTTTCTTCTGTTTCCAGGTGTGTCTAGTTTCTTTGATTAGTTTTCAGTTTGTTATTTAAGGAGCGTGTTCAGGTTTATTTGTTATCGGTTTGTTTTGGTTCCTGGTCGTGTTTTCGTACAACGGATTACTTTTTCCTTCCTGCCTATGGTTCTTCTGTTCCTCATGATCCACAGATGTAAGTTTGTTTTGCCCGTCAGCTTCTTGTTTTTCCTTCATTAAATGTTTATGTTTGATCTCATCCCTGGTTTCCGTGCTCTTCTGCACTTGAGTCCGCCACTTAAACCCAGATCATAACATAAAATACTTCAATATATGGCAAAAAAAATATTTTTCTTTCATCTGTCTAACAGACATTATATAATGACAAAGATATGGTTGATTTGGAAATAATAATAACGACTGATATTTCACCCCTAGACTTTCAATGGCTCAAGAGGTGGGACTGTATAGGTATTTCGTAAAAAACACTTTTGCCATTATGGTTCCAGAAAGTACTCTAAATTTACAATACAATTTTTTTGTGCTTGTTTATCTTGTCGTGTTAGTACAAGACACAGTACTTAATAAATTGATGGAGAGTTACTTTATTTTTCTTGTCGTAATTTAAATAGAAAACAATGTCTCCTATGGCTAATAAAACTACTTTGAGATTGGTCCACTAGAATGTAAAAGACCTTGGGAACCCTATTAAAAGGGCCAGAGTGCATGCACATTTAAAACGTTTGCTGCCTCTTTTTACAGGAGACACATGCCAAACATTTAATCCTGTCATTCCTTCGTGCAACTTGGTTGGGACAGGCATATAATGCAAATTTTGGAGCCAAAGCAAGGGGAGTGTCAATTTTGTTTAGAAAAAATGTTCCTTTCTGTCAGGATGCAGTTGTTCTGGAAGGTTTTTAATTCTTACAGGTCTTTTGAACTCTGTTTCAGTTACTTTAGTTAACATATATGGCCCCAATTTTGACTGCCCAGAGTTTTTTCAAAATATTTTCAAACTAATACCAAACCTGGACGGCTCTAATATAATTATAGCAGGGGATATATGACTTTGGATACACATTTAGATAAAAGTTCAACAAAACATTCTCAGCAGTTAAAATCAAGTCAGGTTGTCAAAAATGCTCTGTAAAATATGAACATTTTAGAGACTTTTATATCCCACAGGTAGAGCATATTCTTTTTTTTCTCCTGTCCACAGGACATATTCTCGCATAGACTATATTTTTTTAGATTCTAAGTTGATTCCGGTTGTGAAGGACATAACTTATCATCCTATTTTAGTTTCTGACCATGGTCCAGTTTCTGTAGATCTTGACCTTGCTACTTTGGTTAATGCTGGAAGGAGAGATTGGCGATTTGATCCAACTCTGTTGAAGGATGAATCCTTTCTCAAGAAATTTGAAGATCACATTATAACTTATGTACAAGAAAATGACAAAGGTGATGTAAGTGATTCAATTCTTTGGGAGGGATTAAAGGCAGTAATTTGAGGACAGGTTATATCTTTTACAGCAGCAAAACGTAAATCCCACGAAATAGAATTTAAGGACTTGGAATCAAATTTACAACATTTAAGTTTCAAGTTTCAAGTTTATTTATTTATAAAGCGCCAGTTCATGACAAAGTCATTTCAAGGCACTTCACAGAAAATCAACCAATTAATAATAAAACATTTTCTATCTAAGGAACCAGCCGATTGGGCTGAATTGTTATTTCAGCACAATCCCCCATCCTGAGCAAGCACGATTGGCGACAGTGGAAAGGAACGACTCCCTTTTAACCGGAAGAAACCTCTAGCAGAACCAGAACCAGAACCAGAACCCGGCTCAGGATGGCCGACTGGGGTCTGAGCTGACAGGAAAGAGACAAACACAGATGTATTTTGGCCAGTCGTCATGTCTATAGAAAGATAAACAGAGAAACAGTTAATGGCAGCAGTAACAATCAAAGCAATAACAATTTGATGGCTCTAGTGGGAATATTTCATTGTTTGTTTATGTGAAATACATCCTCCTCAGAGGCAGCCAGAGTAAAGAAAGACAGCAGAGTGAAGAAATGTGGTCAGTATGTCCTCCGGCAGTCTAAACCTATAGCAGCATAACTAAAGGGAAAGCTCAGGAGAACCCAAGCTAACCCTGACTATAGGATTGTATAAAAAGGAAAGTTTTAAGTCTATTCTTAAAACTACACAAGGTGTCTGCCTCACGGATAAAAAGTGGAAGCTGGTTTCACAGGAGAGGAGCCTGATAACTAAAAGCTCTTCCTCCCGTTCTACTTTTAGAAACTCTAGGAACTACAAGCAGACCTGCAGTCTGAGAGCGAAGTGTTCTGTTAGGAGCATATGGAACAATAAGATCTTTAATATAAGCTGGAGTTTGGTCGTTCAAGGCTTTATACGTCAAAAGTAAAACCTTAAACTTTATTCTAGACCTTACAGGGAGCCAATGAAGTGATGCTAAAACAGGAGAAATATGATCTCTCCTTCTAACTCTCATCAGAACTCTGGCAGCAGTATTTTGGATCAGCTGGAGGTCTTTAACAGCACTATTAGAACACCTTGATAATAATGAATTACAGTAATCAAGTCTGGAAGTAATAAATGCATGAACAAATGTTTCTGCATCTCTTTGATTCAAAATGCTCCTAATTTTAGCAACATTACGCAGGTGGAAGTAGGCCGTCCTGGTAACATGCTTTATATGAGAACTAAAGGACATGTCCTGGTCAAAGATAACACCCAGGTTCTTTTCCTTCTTGTTGGAGGATAAATTAATGCCATCCAGCATTGATGACTGACTATACAACGTGTTCCTAAGATTCTCAGGCCCAAAAGTCACAACCTCTGTCTAGATTGTTTAGATCATGATTATCAAACATCTCCATCAACAGAAGTAATGGGTAAAATTACAAAACTGAAATGTGAATATAATTGTTTGCTGAAGAAACGAGTAGGTTTACAAATTGCCAAGTGCAAACAGAATTTCTTTGAATTTGGGGACAAGCCCCATAAGCTACTTGCTCAAATGCTGAGAAAAACTCAAGCCTCACAAACAATTTTGTCAATTAAGGATAAGAATGGACAAACTGTTAGGGATCCTCGTGATATAAACAAGTGCTTTAAAGATTTTTATTGTGATTTATACAGCTCAAAGAGTTCAACTAGTTTGTCAGTGATTGAAGATTTTCTTGAGAAATGTAACCTTCCTAAGCTGGATGATGCTGCAGTTGAAAACTTGAATGCTGACATCACACTGAGTGAAGTAAAGGCTGCTATTAGTCAGCTTTCAAATAATAAGGCTCCTGGGCCTGATGGCTTTGGGGCAGAATTTTATAAAGGGTACTGTACATTGTTAGTTCCTCTTATTCTTCGGATGTTTAAGCATTCAAAATTGTCTGGCTCTTTACCTTGCACATTGTATCATGGAGTTATTTCATTAATTCTTAAAAAGGATCGTGATCCTTTGTCTGTTTCATCTTATCGTCCAATTTCTCTCCTTTCAGTTGAGACTAAAATACTGACAAAAATATTGTCAAATCATCTCAAGGACCATATAGCAAAACTTATTCACGCAGATCAGACTGGGTTTATTCCCCAACGATACATTTATTTTAATATGCGTAGACTGCTTAATCTAATCGATAGTCCAGATTGAAGTGTAGATGACTCTATGGTTATAGCTTTAGATGCTGAGAAAGCATTCGACCAGGTTGAGTGGCCGTATATGTTTTCTGTGTTGTCCAGGTTTGGTTTCGGTGAGTCTTTTATTAATTGGATTAGAATTTTATATTACAATACATACAGCTTCTGTTTTAATGAACTAACCATTCTTAAATTTAATCAGTTACAATGTCAAAGGAATCAACAACCCCGTTAAAAGGAGAAAAATCCTTAACCAGTTGAAAATGCTCAAATGTTCTATCGCGTTGATCCAGGAAACGCATCTATCTGCAGCCGAACAGTTGAAATTGAGAAGAGGGTGGGTCGACCAGATTTATGGAGCAAACTGCAAAGATGGAAAGAAAAGAAGAGTTGTTATTCTGTTTGGTAAACATGTACCCTATACTAATGAGAAAACATATGAAGACAGCGAGGGACGTTATGTAATGGTGATCGGTACAATTGGTAGCATAAAGTTAACCATTTTAAATGTGTATGCCCCTAATGAAGACCGTCCATCCTTCATAAGAAATATTGCAGCTTTGCTGACTGAGAAAGGAGAAGGTATAATACTGATAGGAGGAGATTTTTTTTTTTTTAAACTTTATTTTTATTGATCTTTTTCCATTTGTAGAAACAGACTCCAACACTTTTTAGCCACAATACAAACCAGAGGAGAAGGTTAAGAAGCTAGAGATCAACTGTCCATCATTGTCTTTTCTTCTCCTTTTTTACATGTAGTATCATTTTCTTATAATGGTATAAAGAAAAAGTAAAATAAAATACAATAAAATAAACAGAACAGACAGAGAGAAAACATTAACATGTAGCAGTATTGTAGTTCACAAGGGTGTTACAAAAGGTTCTGCAATAAAACACAGGATGTTTTCATTTGTTAAGTAGTTCCTTATTCACTTAAAATGAAATTATGAATAGAATTTCTGGCATATTTCTTCCACTTTCCCCAGTATTTAGCAAAAATGTCCATCTGCAGATTCACCGAAAAAGTAATTTTTTCCATCTTGTAAATGGCCACGGTCACCTCATTCCACTCCTCAACAGTTGGTCCATGCTGTACCATCCATTTTTTTGTTATCACTTTCTTCCCTGATGCTAAAAGAACATTCCACAGATATCCATCTATTCCTTTAAGTTGTGGTGGTTTATATCCTAAATNTTGCTTACTGCGGTCTGCGCGGACCGTCATAAAGCCGTGTACAGACACGATACTGTCCGGGATGTGTTCATGCAGCCACGTCTCGGTGAAACACATAAAACTGCATTCTCTGTACTCTCTCTGGGACCTGGTTAGCACCTCGAGCTCGTCCGTTTTGTTAGCTAGCGATCTGACGTTACCCATCACAACAGTTGGAAGAAACGGTTTAAATCTCCACCGCTTTTCTCTCTGCTTCACTCCTGCCCTGCGTCCTCTTCTCTTTCTCTTCAACTCCAGCGGGATTTGCTGTGTTATTTCACTGTTAATTTTGATTTGGGAGAGTTTTATCAGTTGGTCACGCTGATAAACAAGTCTTCCGTTGCCATGGAGACTCATCATAACCAAATCTGGAAACAGCCAAAAAGAGCCAAAAACATCCAAAAAAACTCTCCCGTGCAGCACAGCCTCCGAACCGACGTAAAAATCCTCTTTTAAAAAACTAATTTGACAGCTGAAGTCTGTCAAAAGACGGCTGTAATTTTAAAAAAATCACGATAGAAAAGACAGAGTTACTACAATTGCTGCCACCTCGCGGCGCATTCTAGAACGTAAAAACTTAACTTGTATATTTTACCACTGGCAGGCATTTTAAAGAAATTTCAGGTGAATTACCACCTTTATGCCGATGACTGTCAGTTATATGTGGCCCTAAAATCAACTGATCCAGTGCAACCCCTTTCTGATTGTATGGCTGAGATTAAGACTTGGCTCTCTGATAATTTTCTCCACTTAAACGAGTCTAAATTGGAAGCAATATTGTTTTCCCCTTGTTCTCCTGCTGCTGTAGTCCCGACTCTTCCCTCCTGCTTGTCGGCTCTACTGAAACCGAACATCAAAAATCTGGGGGTCATCTTTGACTCTGACCTCAGATTTGATGTCCAGATTAATCAGGTTGTTAGATCCTGTTTTTTCCACCTCCGTAGGCTGACCAAGCTAAAACCCATTCTGAGGAGAAAAGATCTTCACTCAGTCATCCATGCGTTTGTGACATCACGCCTTGATTATGCCAACTCTCTGTTATATGGTGCTCCTTCATCCTCAATAGTCCATCTCCAGTTACTACAAAATGCTGCTGCATGATTTTTAACTGGGACTACTTTGAAGCAACATACCACCCCTGTACTGGCTAATCTGCACTGGCTGAAGCAACATATCACCCCTGTACTGGCTAATCTGCACTGGCTGCCAATCCGCTATCAGATTAAATTTAAGATCCTTTTATTTGCTTTTAAATCTTTGCATGCGCTCGGGCCACCCTACTTGGCGCAGCTTCTCTGTCCCTATGTCCCGAGGCGTTCCCTGAGGTCCTCTGAGCAGCACTTGCTGCAGGTTCGTCCAGCCCGCTATAAGGCCCGCGGTGAGCGGGCGTTTTCAGTTTGCGCCCCTAGTTTATGGAACCAGCTCCCCCTGACGGTCAGACTCGCCCCGTCTCTTAGTATTTTTTTTTTTTTTTTTACTTTTTATTAAATTTTTTATCACAGGTCAACACATCTTCTTACAATTGTTTTTCTGTTGTAATAGGAAAAAAACAAACAAACAAAAAAAAACAAACAAAAAAAAAAAACTGGGGGCAGATTCTTACTCATTGTTTTGTACAATGATAGTGAAGATGTCCACATAGATTTCTCATTCGTCTTGAAGTTCCCTAAACGTTGTCCATTTTCTCAATTTCTTATGAAACGCAGGCATTTTCAGCCTCAGGTGAAAAGTCAGTCTTTCCATGTTATAGATTTCGTCCATGATATCCAGCCAGTGACCAAGCAATGTGATGACCTTATTACATGCTATGGTCAGGATCTTGAATAAATAACCATCCTTTTGTTCTATTACCTTCTCAGGCATGGCTCCCAGATACAAAATTTTGGGGTCTCTTTGAATGTTATAATGCAGGATTTTGTTTAAAGTTTCACTTATTTCCTCCCAGAAAGGCTGTATTTTCACACAGGACCAGAAAATATGTGTGTGAGTGGCATCTCCATGGCCACACTGCCTCCAACAGTGCTGTTTAGTGTTGAGATATCTACCGGTTATGTGTGGTGTCAAAAAGAAGTGAGTCAGGTTTTTCCAGCCAAAAAGGCGCCAATTTTGTGAACTAGTAGAAGTTTGTTGTGTTTTGCACATGGAGAGCCACTCACCCTCTGACAGTCGTATGCTCAATTCTGTCTCCCATTTAGACTTAATATAATAGGAATTATGACCGTTGCTTTTCTGGAGACCTTTGTATAATTTTGCCACAATCTTTGAGGGAGTTTGTTTATATGCTCCTACCAGGGTTGCTACCACCTCATTTATCTCTGCTGATACTTCATTTCTAATTTCTTTATTGAACCAATCTCTCAGTTGCAAATATCAGAATAAATCTCTGTTTTCTAATTTAAATTCTTTTTTAACCGTCTCAAATGTTTTAAAGGTTTGTCCCTCAATAAGAACGTAAACAGCTGTCATTGCCCTTTCGTTCCACCTTGTGAAAGTATCATCAAGCGCTGCTGGTTGAAAGCTAGGACATTGGGAAGGCCACATCAAAATTTTAATGTCCTTTTCAAGTTTATACTTCCTTACAATCTCTCGCCAAATTTGTAAGGTTCTTTCTATGATGGAGTTGTTGCACTTCTGGTCCATATTTTCTTTAATAGCTAATCTCGCTTGTGGTTTATATTTGCCTATATTTTCTTCAATTCGTTTCCATCCTGCTTGATATTCTGAGGAGCACCAGTAGACTACGTATCTCAACTGTGCCGCATAAAAATATTCTTTTAGATTTGGTACTGCTAGACCCCTGTTGTCTTTACTCAGTTGGAGAGATTTTAACTTAATCCGTGGTATCGCTCCAGCCCAAATAAATCTGGAGATCTGTTTGTCCCATGCATTGAACTGAGACTCTGGAATTTGGGCTGGTAATGATAAGAAGACATAGAGAAGTCTTGGGAGTATATTTATTTTTACCACTTCTATCCTTGATCTAAAGTCAATTTTGACCATTTATCTATGTCCTTCTGGATCTTATTGCTTATCAAGTTGTAGTTTGTCTCAACTGTTTTGCTCAAATTGTGGGTGATTAGAACTCTGAGGTACTTTATAGATTTTAAATCCCAGTTGATATTGTATTTCTGTTTAACCACTTCATTCGGGGAATAATTTATTGGGAGAACCTGTGTTTTGGTAATATTAAGTTTTTAGCCTGACATACTTCCATACATTTTCAAGATAGAAATAAGTTTGAATAATGTTAGATCTGGGTCTTGTAGGAATATAATAATATCATCAGCAAAAAGTCCAATTAAATGTTCCTTATCTGCTAAAATTATACCTTTCAAGTCTTGGCTTTGTCTAATTCTTTGGGCTAAGGGTTCGATATATATTGCAAATAAAGATGGGCTAAGACAGCACCCCTGTCTAGTGCCCCGATAAAGCTGAAATCTGTCAGACAGGCATCCGTTAATCTTCACCCTAGCTGTTGGGTTGCTATATAGAGCCCTTATACATTTTATGAATTTGTTAAAGCCGAATCTCTCAAGCACTTTGAACAGGAAATTAAAACTGACCCTGTCAAAGGCTTTTTCAGCATCCAAGCTGATTAGTGCTGCTGTTAATTTTTGGTTATGACAGTGTTCTACTATATGTAAAGTTCGTCTGATGTTATCTTGTGTTTGTCTGCCCTTTATAAATCCAGTCTGATCTTCATGAATTAAATTAGGTAAAAACTGTTCTAACCGTTTGGAGATTATTGATGTAAATAGCTTATAATCCACATTTAAAACTGAGATTGGGCGATAGGAGTCACAATATTCTTTGTTTTTACCCTCTTTTGGTAAAACTGAAATCATTGCATCTTTCCAGGATGGTGGTATTACAGCTTTATTTAACGTCCAGTTGAAGGAATTCAGCAATATAGGGATCAAAGATGTCTTAAATGTCCTGTACCATTCATTAGGGAATCTGTCAATACCTGGAGATTTATTTGGTTTCAATCTGTTTATATCCTCCTCTAATTCTTTCTTAGTGATAGGGTTAGTTAGAGCATCATTTTGCTCATTTCCAACTGAAGGTAAATTTAGCTCTTTTTTTTTTTAGAACTTTATTTTTATTTATCTTTTTCCATTTGTAGAAACAGACTCCAACACTTTTTAGCCACAATACAAACCAGAGGAGAAGGTTAAGAAGCTAGAGATCAACTGTCCATCATTGTCTTTTCTTCTCCTTTTTTACATGTAGTATAATTTTCTTATAATGGTATAAAGAAAAAGTAAAATAAAATACAATAAAATAAACAGAACAGACAGAGAGAAAACATTAACATGTAGCAGTATTGTAGTTCACAAGGGTGTTACAAAAGGTTCTGCAATAAAACACAGGATGTTTTCATTTGTTAAGTAGTTCCTTATTCACTTAAAATGAAATTATGAATAGAATTTCAGGCATATTTCTTCCACTTTCCCCAGTATTTAGCAAAAATGTCCATCTGCAGATTCACCGAAAAAGTAATTTTTTCCATCTTGTAAATGGCCACGGTCACCTCATTCCACTCCTCAACAGTTGGTCCATGCTGTACCATCCATTTTTTTGTTATCACTTTCTTCCCTGATGCTAAAAGAACATTCCACAGATATCCATCTATTCCTTTAAGTTGTGGTGGTTTATATCCTAAATACATCATTTTAAAATCAAGAGGAATCGGAGTGTTGAAAATGAGTTGCAGCACTTTGTTGACCTCTTTCCAGTAATTCAGAACCTTTGGACAATCCCAGAAGACATGATAATGGTCAGCGTTCTGGCAGCCACATTTTCTCCAGCACTCAGCAGTGCCACCTGAATAATGCACACTTTGAGATGGAGGTATAAAGTAACGCGACATACTTTTCCAACAGTATTCCCTCCAAGTATGAGACCTTGTACTCCTCCACTGAGAGGTACAAATCTGCTCCCATTCGTCATCTGTTATGACTAAAGCTCCCTCTCGCTCCCATTTACCTTTAATGTATTTTGTTGAGCTACTATTCAGATTGCAAATACTTTTATATAATTGTGAGATTATGCCCTTAGTAAGTTCAGATTTATATCCCTTGATGAAAAGTTGGATTAGGGGGCTATACTCATTTCCATCACTTTGTTTAATTTCATGGTTAAAATAATGTCTTAACTGTAAATATCGGTAAAAATCTTGCTTCTCCAATTTAAAGTTTTCTTCTAAGGTCTGGAAACTTTTCATTTGGTTCTCTTGTATTATCTGATAATAATTTGTTATGCCTTTCGTGATCCAGAATTTAAATCTTGAATCCGTACTATTTAGGGTAAAATCTAAATCATACGCACACCACCCCAAGATTTTGATGGTCTTTTCCATTTTATGGACTTTTATTAGTTCTTTCCAAAGAGTGTGTGTCGATTTTACCCAGGGATTTTCTATTTTGTTAATAGTTTCTAGTTGCTTATTGTCTGCCAGTAAAGCCTGTATGGGAATATCTGCTGTCACACTGCATTCAATATCCTTCCATTGAGCTTTATACAGTGGATCACACCAGTAAAGCAGGAATTTCATTTGTGCAGATAGGAAGTAGTTTTTAAGGGATGGTGAGCCCCAGCCTCCACATTCCTTTGACAACTGCAGGGTTTTTAATCGAATACGTGGTTTTCGTCCTTGCCATATAAATCTTGAGATGGTTTTGTCCCATTCAACAAAGTATTGCCTTGGGATAATAAGTGGGAGGTCTTGAAATAAATACAAATATCTAGGTAGTATATTCATTTTTATAGTTTCAATCCTGGCACTTAGACTGAGAAAGGGTATGAGGTTCCACCGTTCAAGATCCTTTTTAAGATTATTATAGAGGGAGTTGTAATCTTTCTCTAAAAGTTTTGACAAGTCTTTATGTAGAATGATCCCCAGATATTTAAATGACTCTGTCTTCCATTTAAACGGGTATGAATTTTTGAGCTGTTCAGGAGGGTGACCATAGTACATTATTTCTGTCTTTTCTATGTTTAATTTGTATCCTGTTAAGGGGCCCACATCACTAAGAAATGTCATGACTTCAGGCAGCGAGATCTGTGGCTTGGTCAAGTATAAAAGTACATCATCTGCATAGCTTGCTATTTTATGTTCCAATTTATCAATTGTAATGCCACTAATTTTGTTATTCTGCCTTATATATTGGGCCATTGGTTCTAGGAATAAAGCAAAAAGAAGAGGGGACCAGGCGCAACCTTGTCGAAGTCCCCTCTCAAGTACCAACGGTTCAGTCATATAACCATTAATTTTTATTCTAGCAATTGGATTATTATAAATGGCTTTGATATTATCAATTATTAAATTGCTGAAATGAAATTTATGCAGTACTTTGTATAAATATTGCCAGCCAACAGAATCAAATGCCTTTTCGGCGTCTAAACTAATAATCATTGCTTTTTCATTATGTCGCTGTATGTAGTCCATGATATGTAGTGTCCGTCTGATATTGTCATGTGTATGTCGTTTATGAATGAATCCAGTTTGGTCATTTCTAATTAGGTCTGGGAGTATATTCTCCATCCTTCTGGACATTATGGAGGTGTAAATACGGTAGTCCACATTAAGCATGGAGATAGGCCTATATGAGCTACATTCAATTCTATCCTTTCCTTCCTTCGGTATCAAAGTTATAATTGCCTCCTTCCAGCTAGGGGGAATCTGTGCATTTTTGAGGGTCCTATTAAAAGTTGAGAGGAGGAGTGAGGAAAGTTGGTCTTTAAAGGTTTTATACCATTCAGAGGTAAACCCATCAATCCCCGGTGATTTATGGGTTTTTAATTTTTTAATGGCATTTTGTACTTCCATTAGTGTAATTTCGGCTCCAAGTTTGTTATTCTGTTCTTCAGTCATAGCTGGGAGGTTAAGAGTATCTAAAAAAGAATTTATCTCCTTTTCTTTATCCCCAGGGATTTTGGAGTAAAGTTTTTTATAAAATGATAGAAAGACCGACTGTATTTTTCCCTGTTTAGTTTCTACTTTGTTTTTTAGGTGGTTTCGTATTTTATAGATTGTCTTTTCAGCCTGTTGGTTTTTTAGTTTCCATGCCAGTAATCTTGCAAATTTAGACCCACTGTCATATTGACGTTGTTTAGTGTAAAGCATCTTTTTTTCTATTTCTAGCGAGGTAATTTCGTTAATTTCATTTCTAAGTCTTTTTATGTCCATTAGTAATTGAGGCTTTTTATTATGAGCGTGTTTATTCTCCAAGAGCTTTAATCTTTCTTGCAAATCTTGCAACGTCTTTAGTCTCTGTTTCTTTTTAATAGATGCAAATGCAATTATCTTTCCTCTTAATACAGCTTTGGCTGCATCCCATAAAATAGGTGGGGCGACTTCACCATTATCGTTTTCATCCAAATATCTTTGAATGTCTCTTATCATTTTCTTTTTGAAGAGGGGGTCATTAAGCATACTTGAGTTAAATCGCCACATTGTGTTTTTTCTGTTTTCTTCTAAATCTACTGTTATATAGACAGGTGCATGATCACTTAAGTCTATTGTACCAATTTCTGAATCTGAAATCCTGGATCTATCTTTACTAAAAACAAAAAAATAATCTATCCTTGTATATACAGAGTGTGGTTTGGAATAGTGAGTGTATTGTCTGGCAGTTGGGAACATTTCCCTCCAAATATCTATTATGCCCATGTTCTTCAGTAGTGAGTAAAATTTGGTATTTGCTCCCTTATTGACAGTCGGGTGACTTGAGACATCTAATTTAAGCTGCAAATGAGTGTTAAAGTCACCACCACAGATGAGGGTTCCCTCAGAATGGTTAATAATCAAATGTATAATGTTTTAATAAAAGGAGATATTACTCCCAGGTGGTGCATACACATTAAATAGGGTAAAAACTTGTCCTTCAATTGTTCTTTTTATCAATACGAATCTCCCTTCCTTATCTTTATATTCATAAGTCTTGTCAAGATTTATTTTATTAGAGACCAATATGGCAACTCCTCTCCTATGTTTGCCTCTATAGGATGAGAAGTACAGTGGGGCAAAGAAGTATTTAGTCAGCCACCAATTGTGTAAGTTCTCCCACTTAAAAAGATCAGAGAGGCCTGTAATTTTCATCATAGGTATACCTCAACTATGAGAGACAAAATGAGGAAAAAAAATCCAGAAAATCACATTGTCTGATTTTTAAAGAATTTATTTGCAAATTATGGTGGAAAATAAGTATTTGGTCAATAACAAAAGTTAATCTCAATACTTTGTTATATAGCCTTTGTTGGCAATGACAGAGGTCAAACGTTTTCTGTAAGTCTTCACAAGGTTTTCACACACTGTTGCTGGTATTTTGGCCCATTCCTCCATGCAGATCTCCTCTAGAGCAGTGATGTTTTGGGGCTGACGCTGGGCAACACGGACTTTCAACTCCCTCCAGAGATTTTCTATGGGGTTGAGATCTGGAGACTGGCTAGGCCACTCCAGGACCTTGAAATGCTTCTTACGAAGCCACTCCTTCGTTGCCCGGGCGGTGTGTTTGGGATCATTGTCATGCTGAAAGACCCAGCCACGTCTCATTTTCAATGCCCTTGCTGATGGAAGGAGGTTTTCACTCAAAATCTTACGATACATGGCCCCATTCATTCTTTCCTTTACACGGATCAGTCGTCCTGGTCCCCTTGCAGAAAAACAGCCCCAAAGCATGATGTTTCCACCCCCATGCTTTACAGTAGGTATGGTGTTCTTTGGATCCAACTCAGCATTCTTTCCCCTCCAAACACGACAAGTTGAGTTTCTACCAAAAAGTTCTATTTTGGTTTCATCTGACCATATGATGTTCTCCCAATCCTCTTCTGGATCATCCAAATGCTCTCTAGCAAACCGCAGACGGGCCTGGACGTGTCCTGGCTTCAGCAGGGGGACACGTCTGGCACTGCAGGATTTGAGTCCCTGGCGGCGTAGTGTGTTACTGATGGTAGCCTTTGTTACTTTGGTCCCAGCTCTCTGCAGGTCATTCACTAGGTCCCTCCGTGTGGTTCTGGGATTTTTGCTCACCGTTCTTGTGATCATTTTGACCCCACNCAATTTCTGAATCTGAAATCCTGGATCTATCTTTACTAAAAACAAAAAAATAATCTATCCTTGTATATACAGAGTGTGGTTTGGAATAGTGAGTGTATTGTTTGGCAGTTGGGAACATTTCCCTCCAAATATCTATTATGCCCATGTTCTTCAGTAGTGAGTAAAATTTGGTATTTGCTCCCTTATTGACAGTCGGGTGACTTGAGACATCTAATTTAGGCTGCAAATGAGTGTTAAAGTCACCACCACAGATGAGGGTTCCCTCAGAATGGTTAATAATCAAATCTATAATGTTTTTATAAAAGGAGATATTACTCCCAGGTGGTGCATACACATTGAATAGGGTAAAAACTTGTCCTTCAATTGTTCCTTTTATCAATACGAATCTCCCTTCCTTATCTTTATATTCATAAGTCTTGTCAAGATTTATTTTATTAGAGACCAATATGGCAACTCCTCTCCTATGTTTGCCTCTATAGGATGAGAAGTACACTTTAGTAAATCCCAACCTGGCTAGTTTCTGGTGCTCTGCATTGTTGAGATGTGTCTCTTGTAGATAAACAATATCCGCTTTCTCCCTTCTCATTTTGGTTAGAATCTTGGATCTCTTTATTTGGTTTAATATACCGTTTACATTAAAAGAAACTACCCGTATTTTTTCTGTGTTCATATTACGTGCAAAACAACCTCTGCATTCGTTTTGTGCTACAAACCTCTCTGATTGAACCTAAAAGCAAGAACTGCAACAAAACATCACAAGTAGAACATAGAACAGAGTATTGCCCCTTGGGTTCCATAGCAAAGGTAAAAAGAAAAACCTTTACCTGACCACTATTGTTTTGGTCAAATTTTGGGGGGAGAGCCTCTTTAGACTGAGGTAAAAGATGGGGCCCCCCATGGCAGCTCAAAGTACACATATACTTAAAACCAGTTGTATGTCTTAGTCCTCCAAACTTATTTTAGCCTCATATAAAACAGGGAAAGAGAGGTGTAAATTTTTTCACCGTTTGCTCTTGTTCTTGTTACGAAGAGTTTCTTCTGAAAGCCTGGAGTTTTGCTCTGATGGCAGCACGTCTGGAAGTGGCTCTTTCAGTCTCTGATGTTGTCCCTCCCGCGACGTGCCAGGTATCCTCGTCCAGTAGTTCTGCCGGATCCCGCGGGGGGTGCACCACCTTCACTGCGAAGCCTCGCTCACTCATGTCCTTCGTAGCCTCACTCGCCGTTTGGTAGAGCCTAATTCCTTCCTCATAAAAGACACGAAGCCTCGCTGGGTATGGAGTTTGGAATCTGATCTTTTTTTCCCGTAGCACCCGTTTAGCTTCGTTATAATCCTTTCGGTCGTTTAAGATGGCGAGTGGATAGTCATGATCAAAGTAGATCCTTTGGTTCTTGACACGGATCTCCCTCTTTTCCCAAGCTTTTCTCAGAATGTCCTCCTTTGTTCGGAATTGCAAAAACTTGACTACTATCGATCTCGGTCTAGCCTTAGCTGCAGGCTTTGGCACCGTCGCCCGATGCGCCCTCTCTATGTTAAGTTCAGTGGCGTCCGGAATCCCCAGCGCCTCTCTCAGAAGCTTATCAACGTAGGTCTCCATTGAGTTTCCTTCTTCGCCCTCTGGCACGTTATGAATCCTAATGTTCTGGCGCCTTGCTCTTGCTTCTTGGTCGATCAGCTTTTCTTCCTGCTGCTTTCGAGTTTTTAGCACATCTCGCACAATCACCTCCATTGTCTCGAGCTTAGCTTCCGCCGCGGCTATCCGTGCCTCGGCTTCTCCGATTCGCTGGTTTGTTTTGTTTAGTTCGTCTTTGATCCCATTTAGCTTTTGATTGTTCTCATGTCGGAATTCTTTGATTTCTTGTAGAATCAGCTCCATATTCACCTTCGGCTTTTCGTTACTTTTTGGCTTAGCGCCGCCATCTTTTGCATTAGCATAGCTATCCGAGCCTCGTGTCTCGTCTTCGGTGTCTGTCATTTCCATCGCAAGCCTTTTACTCTTCTCTCTCGTTTCCATCAATATCCCGCTGTGTAGGCTAACTAATGCTTACAAGTTTATGTTTTTGAGGTGTAACGGGATCGATTTAATCAAGTATTTGGAGAAGCTCAGTTTCTAAGCTGCCATCGCCCTTGGACCGGAACCGGAAGTCGATAGGAGGAGATTTTAATTGTATATTGAACAATAGACTCGACAGAGTACCGGCGAGTGCCCGACCCCTGTCGAAAATGGCCAGAGCCATGATAAACATGATGAAGGAAATGGGTTTGGTAGATATTTGGCGATCTCTGCACCCAAATGACAAGGATTTTACTTTTAGATCTCAAGTGCATGGAAGCTACACAAGGATTGATTTGATCTGTCTGCCTAAAAAAGATTTACATAGGGTGAAAGAGTGCAAAATTGGTCCAATCACTATTTCAGACCACAGCCCTGTTATCATGGAAATCAACTTAGGAATGGAGACATACTTTAAACACTGGAGGCTTAATGTCTCCCTTCTAGCAGATCCTAATACTAAACAAGAAATAGAAAGTGCAATTACTGAATATTTCTATATAAATGAAGATGGAAATGTCTCCCCTATATTGTTATGGGAAGCTGGCAAGGCTACAATTAGAGGTAAAATCATCTCAGTTGGGTCCAAATTAAAGAAACAAAGAAATGCAAGACAAACTGTATTAGAGCAGGAAATCAAAAGATTGGAGGGAGAACACAAAAAAAATTTAAATGATGAAACTTTAAATAAATTGCAAGAGGAAACAACTTGATGAACTACTAGCGTATAAGGCGGAAGGAGCCCTCAGATTTACAAACAGAAAGTTTTATGAAATGGGTAATAAAGCAAGCAGACTGTTGGCCTATCAACTGCGTAAAGCTCAATCTAGTCACATAGTAACCAAAATCCGACACCCAGATTCTAACCAGATAAAAACACAACCTAAAGAAATCTCGGAAGCATTTGCAACATATTATAGACAATTATACAAAGGCCAAGAGAATATATCACAAAAAACGAATATAGAAGAATTTTTGAAACCATTGAACATAACAAAATTATCTGAGCAGGAAGCAAACGCAATAATACAACCTGTAACAGAAGAAGAAATCAGAGAAGAGATTAAAAAATTGAAAAACAATAAATCCCCAGGGGTTGATGGTTTTCCAGGGGAATACTATCGCATCTTTGCCAACCAATTAGTCCCCAAATTGCACAAATTATATAATTATGTACTATCAGAAAAACAATTTCCAGGATCATGGTCAGAAGCGATTATTACTGTCATACATAAAGAGGGAAAAAATCCACTTCAGTGTAAAAGTTACAGACCAATAAGTCTCCTTTGTGTAGACTACAAGATACTGACTTCCATCTTAGCAAACAGAATTCTAGCCTACACAAAGAAATTGATTAATCCAGATCAAACAGGGTTCATTAGAGGTCGCCACGCAACAAATAACATAAGGAGGGTTTTAAACCTGCAGTCAATAGCGGCAAAAAGCAAACAACCAGGAATGCTTCTCAGTGTAGATGCAGAGAAAGCATTCGATCGAGTAGACTGGCTATTTCTGGAACAGGTATTATTAAAAATGGGATTTAGAGAAGAATTTGTTATCTGGATTCATATGTTTTATAGGGATTCCAAGTCAAAAGTTAGAGTGAATGGACTCTGCTCAGAGTTTTTTAAAATAGAGAGAGGAGTAAAACAAGGGGATTCTTTGTCACCAGTGCTCTTTGCTATTGGTATAGAAAGTCTAGCAGAAAGCATTCGTCAAGACACCCAAATTCAAGGATTAAAAGATGATAATGACTCAATTCACAAGGTGGCATTATTTGCGGATGACATTCTGCTCTTTATATCCAACCCCTTGCTCTCCATACCTGCGCTCATGCAATGTCTGGCTAAATATGGCTCCATATCAGGATTCAAAGTCAATAGCTACGTTTACATGGGCACATTTAATCGGAATAAACGCCCAATCGGATAAAAAAGACGTCATGTAAACATGTCAACCCGAATGTTTTGATCCGATGCAGCCTGATCCGAAAGAAATTTACTTCCGATCGAGAGGGGTGGTTTTGTCCGATCTCCATTCGGATAGACGTGCATGTATACACCCATTCGGAAAGAAAGGGTGAAAAGAGCCCTTTGCGCATGCGTACAACTTCAGCGTGACGTCTTTCCACTTTCGCAGACTCAAGTAGGAAACATAGCGGGAGGTAAACAGAAGTGGTCTGCTGGTGCAGTCATCCTGTCATCCTGCTCTCCTCTCCTGTGGTGGAGGAGCAGTAGTAATATGTATTCAGCCGCTAGCTTGGTTAATGCGACCAGTAAAAACCCAAGCATAAAGGTAATCACCTGCAGAGGGTCCATATTGGGGAAAACGTGAGTCAGCTCGAGCACACGATGGGGCGGGAAAGACGTGCAGAAAGGACGGAGTTTGTTTACTTTTTTTTCTTCCCCCGGAAAGACAACTCGCTGTGCGCATGCTAAACTCATTTAACCTGATTGAGTGCTTGGTGCATGTGTACTCATGACATGATCAGATCATTTCAGTTAGTGTCCATGTAAACAGGGATTTGGGAATTCAGATCGACCAAGATTTTAATCAGATTGGGGAAATTTGGCGCATGTAAACGTAGCCAATGAAAGCAAGTCAGAAGCAATGATGATTTCAGGAACTTGGCCAACAGAGCTAAATAGTTATGTTTCCTTTCATTGGCCTAAACAAGGATTCAAATATCTGGGATTGATAATTACACCCAGTCCCAACCAGTTATTTGATACAAATTACAAAAAACTAATAAACCAACTAAAAAGTGATTTAAAAAGATGGGAGGTCCTTCCGCTTTCTTTGTTGGGAAAAATTGAGACAATCAGAATGAATCTATTACCAAGACTATTAGTTTTGTTTCAAGCCCTTCCTGTGAAAGTCCCAGGTAAAACCTTTACCCTACTTGATAAAATGATTTCTAGATTTATCTGGCAAAACAAAAGACCCAGAGTTAGGCTTAAAACTCTTCTTCTTCCCAAAGATAAGGGCGGTCTAGGCCTGCTCAGTATTAGAAACTACTATTGGGCAGCTCAGTTGACGGCTATAGTAGCCTGAATCAGACAAGACGAGGAAACTAGGTGGGTACAGATTGAACAAAATGCCGCCAAAGGAGTGTCCTTGGCAATACTCCCATTTCTTGGCAAAAAAACAATTAAAAAAATTAATATAAAGAATGAATGGATGAACCACACCTTAAGCGTCTGGACAACAATTAGGAAAAAACTTGGAGGACCACTATCGGTTTCAAGAGCAATGCCAATAATTGGAAATATAGATTTTCTCCCCTCTATATGGGACAGTGGTTTTAGACGATGGAAAGACAAAGGTCTTTACACACTTGACCAATTATTCCAAGAAACAGATATAAAATCTTTTTCCCAGCTACAGAAACAATTCTCCCTCCCATCTAGTGACCTTCGTAAGTACTTCTAAATTAGACACTATATCACAACCTACAAAGAAAAAGATAAAATCAGTAAAATGCCTAATGCAATTGAAGAGTACTTTATATGTATCTTGGAGAAAAATCTTCCAAATAAAAAACATGTTTCAAATATTTACAAAAGACTTATGATAGACGATACACAAAACACATAAAAGAAAATGGGAATTAGAACTAAATTCTATTATAGAAGATGAAGTCTGGGAAAATCTTTGTGTAACATGTCATAAGGGTCTCACCAGCCAAATGTGGAAGGAATTCAACTGGAAAATGATAATCAGATATTTTAACACTCCTTTGGTCATATCTACACTTTTGAAAACACCTTCATTGCAGTTCTGCTGGAGAAAATGTGGGGGAATTGGGGATCTGACGCATATTTTCTGGGATTGCCCCTTAATCCAAGATTATTGGAAAAAGATAAAGACAGAAATAGAGAAGATTTTACAGGTGGATATTCTATTTGACCCACATATATTTCTGCTGGGAGTTACCCAAATAACAAAATTAAGTCCAGGACAAAAAGACATATTGAATATACTCTTACTAATAGCAAAAAAATAATTACAATGAATTGGAAGAAGGAGCAGACACCGACCGAGATGCAGTGGACCCAAAAACTCAGAGAGGTCTACATAATGGAACGAATGACAGCGAGCTTGCAGCTGGGAATGGACTCTTTCCTTCAAAGATGGATGCAGGTTACCTGATATCTTGGATACTAACTAGACTGCAATGAAAATTCTGGCAGTCTGAAATGGAGTTTTGTTTATAAAGGCTACCTCAATCTGAACTATACCTATGGGTCAACTGATTGTGCAAGTGTACTCAAATTTGTGTTTTTTTTGTTTTTTTTTTCTTTTTTTTTGTGCCACCAAGGAATGTTCATTTGTTTGTTTTTTTTTTACTCTTGGTTGTATATATGTAAGAAAAAAAAAATTTAATAAAAACAATAAAATCCTCCGTGGTGTGTCTTCCAGTCGAAAAGTGGCCTGAAGCGTTCATCCACTTCAGCAACATGCTGCAGCTACGTGTTAGCTAGCTGCTAAAAAATGTTTGCTCACAGAACTTGCTTGTCACATGGGAAACCCCACAGGAATCCCTATGGCAGGTATAATGGCAGCTCCGTAGTCCGAAACGTGGCATTAGAGACACCAGCGACCATAGTCAAATGCCTTCCGGGGGCCAGAGCGGGCGACATAGAAGGCTACCTGAAACTGCTGGCTAAGGATAAGCGTAAATACAGTAAGATTGTTATTCACGTCGGCAGTAACGACACCCGGTTACGCCAATCGGAGGTCACTAAGATTAATGTTGCTTCGGTGTGTAACTTTGCAAAAACTATGTCGGACTCCGTAATCTTCTCTGGTCCCCTCCCTAATCTGAGAAACGATGACATGTTTAGTCGTATGTCTTCATTTCGTCGCTGGTTGTCTAGGTGGTGTCCCGATAACAATGTGGGCTTTATCAATAATTGGCAGACGTTTTGGGGAAAACCTGGACTGATTCGGAGAGACGGCATCCATCCTACTTTGGATGGTGCAGCTCTCCTTTCTAGAAATATGGCTGAATTTATTACTCCTCAAAAACCGTGACAATCCAGGGTCCAGTCCAGGGTCCAGTCCTGGGTCCAGACCAGGGTCCAGTCCAGGGTCCAGTCCAGGGTACAGTCCAGGGTCCAGACCAGGGTCCAGGGTCCAGACCAGGGTCCAGTCCAGGAAGCAGAGTTGTAGTCTTCTCTGTCGTTACCCTCCCACTTTCCTATAGAGACGGTGTCTGCTCAACCACGGTTCAAATTAAATAAACAAATAATCAGTTCTAGAAAAATAAATAATAAAAATCTGATTAAAATAAACACAGTTACTAATATAAAACCTGTAAATAAAACCATTAGATGTGGTTTACTGAATGTTAGATCTCTTTCATCTAAATCTCTGTTAGTTAATGATCTGATAATTGATCATCATATTGATCTATTTAGTCTTACAGAAACCTGCAGCAGGAGGATCATGTTGGTATTAATGATTCAACTCCTAACTACCTTAATCTTCATGTTCCTCGAGCAACAGGTCGAGGAGGAGGAGTAGCAGCTATTTTCCAGTCAGGTCTATTGATTAGCTCTAGACCAGCTATTACCTATTGTCTGTCCTGCCAGTAACTCCTTACCTCCTCAGATAAGCGTGCAGCTTGACTCCATCACGCTGTTCCCCAAAACCTCCGCCAGAAACCTTGGTGTCATACTGGACAACCAGCTGTCCTTCAAGGAGCAGGTTAACTCCGTAGCTCGCTCATGTCGATTCGCTCTTTACAACATTAGGAAAATCAGAGCCTTCCTGACAGACCACACCACACAGCTTCTGGTCCAGGCCCTGGTCTTGTCCCGCATCGACTACTGCAACTCTTTGCTGGCCGGTCTTCCGGCGTCCTCGGTTAAACCTCTGCAGATGATTCAGAATGCAGCAGCGCGTCTGGTCTTCAACCAGCCCAAGAGGGTTCATGTCACTCCGCTGCTCATTTCTCTGCACTGGCTTCCAGTTGCAGCACGCATCAAATTCAAAGCTCTGCTTCTGGCTTACCAGACTCTTAACACACACAGCTCCTACTTACCTTCACTCCTTCATCCAAACCTACATTCCCACGCGTCAGCTATGCTCAGCCGCTGAAAGACGCCTAGCGCTTCCACCACAACGTGGCATGAGATCATGTTCCAAACTCTTCTCCTCTGTTGTCCCCCGATGGTGGAATGACCTACCAAACTCGGTCCGATCCTCAGAGTCGGCAGCTACTTTTAAGAGCAGACTTAAGACTCACCTCTTTAAAGAACACTTTCAGTCTTAATGTGGAATTGATTTATGATTTATGATAGCGATTTGGGAGTTTACCTCTACAAAAAATAAATAAATAAAATAAAATAAAATAAAATAAAATAAAATAAAATAAAATAAAATAAAATAAAAAAATAAATAAAAAATTGATACACTTGATGTATCAGCGTCGGAATTAAACTGGACTCCAAACAGTCCGCCTCCTTATATTGTTTCCTTCTCTTTGATTTCTTGCTTGTATGTTCTCTCAATGTAAGTCGCTTTGGATAAAAGCGTCTGCTAAATGACAGAAGTAGTAGTAGTAGTAGTAGTAGTAGTAGTAGTAGTAGTAGTTATAATTCTTTTGAATTTATGACCCTCAGTATTTCTCACCCAAATTGGAAATCAGATGAACCTATTTTACTTGTTGTTGTATATCGTCCACCAGGTGCTTATTCTGAGTTCTTGTCTGAATTTTCAGTCTTTTTATCAGAACTATTATTGAAATCTGATAAAGTCATTATAGTGGGAGATTTCAATATTCATGTTGATGTTGAAAGTGATAGTTTGAATATAGCTTTTAATGATCTTTTGGATTCAGTTGGTTTCTCTCAGAATGTAAACAAACCAACTCATTATTGTCATCATACTCTTGATCTTGTTCTGACTTATGGCGTAAAGATTGAACAGCTGATAGTGTTTCCTCACAACCCTGTCTTGTCTGATCATTTTTTAATAACCTTTGAATTTACAATGATGGACCTCACCGCTCCAGATAGAAACTTTAACTACCGTAGATGTTTATCAGAAAATGCTGTAACTAAATTCAAAGAGTCTATTCCGTTAGCTTTATCTTCATTCCAGAAGAATAATATAACAGAGAGCAGCTGCAGAGATTTTGCAGACTGGCGAATTGATGATCTTACTGATAATTTTACAGCTTCCATGCGCACGTCATTGGATCAAGTTGCTCCTCTGAAAATGAAGGTAATCAGCCAGAGGAGGCTCCTTGGTTTAATTTAGAGCTGCGTATGCTAAAAAGAACTTCAAGAAAGTTAGAAAGGAAATGGCGTTCCACTAAGCTAGAAGAAGTTTATTTATCTTGGAGAGATAGTCTGCTCAAATACAAAAGAGCACTTCGTAGGGTTAGAACTGAGTATTACTCGTCCCTCATAGAGGAGAACAAGAACAATCCCAGGTTTCTGTTTAGTACTGTAGCCAGATTAATAAAAAACCCAACTTCTGTTGAACCGTGTATCCCTGTAACCCTCAGTAGTGATGACTTCATGGAATTCTTTACTAATAAAAAAGATTCAATTAGAGAAAAAATCTATAATGTCCTTCCCACTGTTGTCTCTGGTTCATTGTCCAGTGAAGCAGCTTTAGAATCTGAATCATGTTTAGACAGTTTCTGTCCAGCTGATCTTAATGAGTTAACACAAATTATAGCTTCTTCTAAACCATCTACATGTATGTTGGATCCTGTTCCAACCAGACTTTTTAAAGATGTCTTCCCATTGATTAACACATGGATATTGGACATGATCAATTTGTCTTTAATGAATGGATATGTGCCTAAGGCCTTTAAGGTTGCTGTTATCAAACCTTTACTTCAGAAACCTGATCTTGATCCAGGATCTCCAGGTAATTATCGACCTATATCCAATTTACCCTTCATCTCAAAAATTCTAGAAAAGATAGTTTCAAACCAGTTATGTGATTATCTACACAGTAATAATCTTTTTGAAGAGTTCCAGTCAGGATTTAGAGCTCATCATAGCACTGAAACAGCACTGGTGAAAGTTTCTAATGATATTCTCATGGCCTCAGACAGTGGACTTGTGTCTGTACTTGTCCTGTTAGATCTCAGTGCTGCGTTTGATACTATAGATCATAAGATCCTATTGAAGAGGCTTAAATATGATATTGGGATTCAGGGAACTGCATTAAACTGGTTTGAATCATATTTAACTGAAAGATTCCAGTTTGTTCATGTAAATAATGAATCTTCTTCATATACCAGAGTCAGTCATGGAGTTCCTCAGGGTTCAGTGCTTGGACCGATCCTCTTTACTATATATATGTTACCGCTTGGTAAAATTATTAGACAACATGGTATAAAATTCAATTTTTATGCTGATGATACTCAGTTATATCTATCAATGAAGCCTGATGAGACCAACCAGCTGCAGAGATTACAAGCTTGTCTTAATGATGTAAAACATTGGATGACGCTTAATTTTTTTGCTTTTAAATTCAGACAAGACAGAGGTTGTGACGTTTGGGCCTGAGAATCTTAGGAACAAGTTGTGTAGTCAGTCATCAACGTTGGATGGCATTAATTTGGCCTCCAACAAGAAGGTAAAGAACCTGGGTGTTTTCTTTGACCAGGACATGTCCTTTAGTTCTCATATAAAGCATGTTACCAGGACGGCCTACTTCCACCTGCGTAATGTTGCTAATTAGGAGCATTTTGAATCAAAGAGATGCAGAAACTTTAGTTCACGCATTTATTACTTCTAGACTTGATTACTGTAATTCATTATTATCAAGGTGTTCTAATAGTGCTGTTAAAGGCCTCCAGCTGATCCAAAATACTGCTGCCAGAGTTCTGATGAGAGTTAGAAGGAGAGACCATATTTCTCCTGTTTTAGCATCACTTCATTGACTCCCTGTAAGGTCTAGAATAAAGTTTAAGGTTTTACTTTTGACGTATAAGGCCTTGAACGACCAAGCTCCAGCTTATATTAAAGATCTTATTGTTCCATATGCTCCTAACAGAGCACTTCGCTCTCAGACTGCAGGTCTACTTGTAGTTCCTAGAATTTCTAAAAGTAGAATGGGAGGAAGAGCTTTTAGTTATCAGGCTCCTCTCCTGTGGAACCAGCTTCCACTTTTTATCCATGAGGCAGACACCTTGTGTAGTTTTAAGAATAGACTTAAAACTTTCCTTTTTACACAATCCTATAGTCAGGGTTAGCTTGGGTTCTCCTGAGCTTTCCCTTTAGTTATGCTGCTATAGGTTTAGACTGCCGGAGGACATACTGACCACATTTCTTCACTCTGCTGTCTTTCTTTACTCTGGCTGCCTCTGAGGAGGGTGTATCTCACATAAACAGACAATGAAATATTCCCACTAGAGTCATCAAATTGTTATTGCTTTGATTGTTACTGCTGCCATTAACTGTTTCTCTGTTTATCCTTCTATAGACATGACGACTGGCCAAAATCCATCTGTGTTTGTCTGTGTCTCTTTCCTGTCAGCTCAGACCCCAGTCGGCTAAGGCAGAAGGCCGCCCATCCTGAGCCGGGTTCTGGTTCTGGTTCGGCTAGAGGTTTCTTCCTGTTAAAAGGGAGTCGTTCCTTTCCACTGTCGCCAATCGTGCTGCTCAGGATGGGGGATTGTGCTGAAATAACAATTCAGCCCAATCGGCTGGTTCCTTAGATAGAAAATGTTTTATTATTAATTGGTTGATTTTCTGTGAAGTGCCTTGAAATGACTTTGTCATGAACTGGCGCTTTATAAATACAGTGGGGCAAAGAAGTATTTAGTCAGCCACCAATTGTGTAAGTTCTCCCACTTAAAAAGATCAGAGAGGCCTGTAATTTTCATCATAGGTATACCTCAACTATGAGCGACAAAATGAGGAAAAAAAATCCAGAAAATCACATTGTCTGATTTTTAAAGAATTTATTTGCAAATTATGGTGGAAAATAAGTATTTGGTCACCTACAAACAAGTAAGATTTCTGGCTTTCACAGACCTGTAACTTCTTTAAGAGGCTCCTCGGTCCTCCACACGTTACCTGTATTAATGGCACCTGTGTGAACTCGTTATCAGTATAAAAGACACCTGTCCACAACCTCAAACAGTCATGCTCCAAACTCCACTATGGCCAAGACCAAAGAGCTGTCAAAGGACACCAGAAACAAAATTGTAGACCTTCACCAGGCTGGGAAGACTGAATCTGCAATAGGTAAGCAGCTTGGTGTGAAGAAATCAACTGTGGGAGCAATTATTAGAAAATGGAAGACATACAAGACCACTGATAATCTCCCTCGATCTGGGGCTCCACGCAAGATCTCACCCCGTGGGGTCAAAATGATCACAAGAACGGTGAGCAAAAATCCCAGAACCACACGGAGGGACCTAGTGAATGACCTGCAGAGAGCTGGGACCAAAGTAACAAAGGCTACCATCAGTAACACACTACGCCGCCAGGGACTCAAATCCTGCAGTGCCAGACGTGTCCCCCTGCTGAAGCCAGGACACGTCCAGGCCCGTCTGCGGTTTGCTAGAGAGCATTTGGATGATCCAGAAGAGGATTGGGAGAACATCATATGGTCAGATGAAACCAAAATAGAACTTTTTGGTAGAAACTCAACTTGTCGTGTTTGGAGGGGAAAGAATGCTGAGTTGGATCCAAAGAACACCATACCTACTGTAAAGCATGGGGGTGGAAACATCATGCTTTGGGGCTGTTTTTCTGCAAGGGGACCAGGACGACTGATCCGTGTAAAGGAAAGAATGAATGGGGCCATGTATCGTAAGATTTTGAGTGAAAACCTCCTTCCATCAGCAAGGGCATTGAAAATGAGACGTGGCTGGGTCTTTCAGCATGACAATGATCCCAAACACACCGCCCGGGCAACGAAGGAGTGGCTTCGTAAGAAGCATTTCAAGGTCCTGGAGTGGCCTAGCCAGTCTCCAGATCTCAACCCCATAGAAAATCTCTGGAGGGAGTTGAAAGTCCGTGTTGCCCAGCGTCAGCCCCAAAACATCACTGCTCTAGAGGAGATCTGCATGGAGGAATGGGCCAAAATACCAGCAACAGTGTGTGAAAACCTTGTGAAGACTTACAGAAAACGTTTGACCTCTGTCATTGCCAACAAAGGCTATATAACAAAGTATTGAGATTAACTTTTGTTATTGACCAAATACTTATTTTCCACCATAATTTGCAAATAAATTCTTTAAAAATCAGACAATGTGATTTTCTGGATTTTTTTTCCTCATTTTGTCTCTCATAGTTGAGGTATACCTATGATGAA
Source organism: Pachypanchax playfairii (assembly GCA_006937955.1). NCBI lineage: Eukaryota > Metazoa > Chordata > Actinopteri > Cyprinodontiformes > Aplocheilidae > Pachypanchax > Pachypanchax playfairii. The sequence continues at coordinate 163,347 of SSNP01000384.1, read as the reverse complement.
AATTACAGGCCTCTCTGATCTTTTTAAGTGGGAGAACTTACACAATTGGTGGCTGACTAAATACTTTTTTGCCCCACTGTAAATAAACTTGAAACTTGAAACTATATAATCACCCCATGTCCCCGGTGCTTCCAGCTGCTTGACCTGCAGACTCCACAGTACCAGCCTCACTGTGCTGGATTATTTAAGGTATTAGGCAACCCAAAATGGTGCCCGCTGCTCTGCCAGCTATTGGCTGGTAGATGTAAACAAAATGCCAACGTCGTGCCCATCAAAATTAATATTTTATAACATTTTACTTCAAATATAATTTTTAAAGGAAATGCTGTATTTTCATTCTACAACCCTCTAAACACCCCAAGTTCCACCTGTCAGATCACAGAATCATTACAACAGGTAACTTTGGAAATTTAGCAGTTGCACTGGGTGTGATCAACAAAGTTAATTTAGAGCCCTTATGGTCATAATATAATGGCAAAATATGATGTCATAAAATAACCACAGCCATTTAGAGATGTTTTAAAAAACTTTATTTTAAAACAGAGAGAAAACAAACATTGATTTGCTTAGTGTCACAAATTAAATATAAATAAACAACCCTTATCCTGTTTCACATAATTCTATAGAATACACCACAATGAATAAATGTACCACCTAACTGACCTTTCGCTGGCCCCATCCCCAAAATGGCCATTGATCAATCACACAAGCGTTATTACGTGAGCAAGTCCGACAAACATTAATTCCGAACAAGATGGTGAAGCGGTGCCCCCACATCTACTAACTACTCACTAGATGTCAGGGGGGGCTTGGTGCTGCTCAGAGCTCCCACGGGGGGGCGGGGGGGGGGGGCGCTGTCCCCTGCGGATTAGCATGATTGCCGACTGGTGGGGGTCACACAGGGGACGAGCTTTAGAGGTTCTGGCAGCTGAGAGTGCTCGTCGGCTGCAAGCGGACAGATGCCATTTGGCAGAGCTGATCTGGAGAGAGAAAGGAGATCAGGGCTCGTTTGATTTGGAGGATGTCGGAAAGGTTTGATCCAAAAAAGGTCACTGACACGCACAATAATACCTCTTCCAGTCATGATAATTTGTCGCGCTGATTGTTTTTGTCGGACGTTGCAACAGTAACTAAGGGGGGGCGGGACTCGGCGAAAGGTCAATTCAACAACTAAATAGAATTCTAACAAATGAAGCACAAAAAACCCAATAAAGTACAACATTATAATCTGTGTATGGATGTCTTTACAAACTAGCAACTAGGTTACATACAGTAGACTGATCAGAGGGATCTAAAAAAAAATGTTTTCACAACAATGTAACTGACTGTTTTCACTAATAGCTGGGTTTCAAATCTGATGTGAAATAATAAATAATAAAAAGTTTTAATATTCATCACTTTCCTCAATGATTTAACATTGAAAGTCCAGATGTAGCTCCAGTCGAACTATGACTTTTCTAGGTTTGGTCGTACTGGTGAAATTACAAAGTCGCTGTATATATATACACAGATATACAGATCTACCACACCAGACAGGACCCAAGGTGTAGGCTGTGCAAAGAGTCATCTGAGACAATCCAGCATATAACTGCAGGGTGTAAAATTCTGGCAGGGAAAGCATACATGGAACGTCATAATCAAGTGGCTGGCATAGTACACAGAAACATCTGCGCGGAGTACGGGCTGGAAACCCCAAGGTCAAAGTGGGAAACACCTCCAAAGATGGTGGAGAACGACCGAGTAAAGATCCTGTGGGACTTCCAGATCTAGACAGACAGGATGGTAATGGCAAACCAACCGGACATTGTGGTGGTTGATAAAGAGCAGAGGAAAGCAGTTGTGGTGGATGTGGCAATACCAAGTGATGGCAACATCAGGAAGAAGGAACATGAGAAACTTGAGAAATACCAAGGGCTCAGAGAGGAGCTAGAGAAGACTTGGAAGATCAAATAAAATCAAATCAAATCAAAAATACTTTATTAATCCCCGAAGGGAAATTCAAGTGTTGTTGTAGCTCAGTTCTTTTTCAGGGAGCCATAGAGAGTTCTAGCTGTGGACAGGAAGGATCTCCTGTAGAGGGTTCTAGCTGTGGACGGGAAGGTTCTCCTGTAGAGGGTTCTAGCTGTGGACATGAAGGTTCTCCTGTAGAGGGTTCTAGCTGTAGATGGGAAGGATCTCCTGCAGAGGGTTCTAGGTGTGGACAGGAAGGATCTCCTGTAGAGGGTTCTAGGTGTAGACAGGAAGGATCTCCTGTAACAGTCTGTGCTGCAGCGGATTATGAAGAATCTTCTGACTGAGACACTCTGTTGTTGAGTTACTGTGTTCTTAAGTGGATGATGAGGGTTTTCCATCATGTTCTTCATCCTCCTTTGGACAATCAACTCAAGAGACTCCAGTTCAGTCTCCAGGACAGAATCAGTCCTCCTTATCCATCTGTTCAGCCTCTTCATGTCACTTGCTCTGATGCTCCGCCCCCAACAGGTGACTGCAGATGTGATCAGCTGACAAACTCCTCTTCTTTTGCTGCTCCTCTTCAAATCTCTGTCTGCTCGTATTGTTTGAAAGCCAGGCAGAGACACGCTGGAGTCCGGGATATGTTCCTTTAACCGAGTCTCAGTAAAACACATGATGCCGAATTCCTGATACTCTGGCTGGGTCTTCAACAGAGATTCAAGTTCATCCATTTTGTTAGCAAAGAGATCTCATATTCATCAATATGACTGATGGAAGTGAAGGTTTAAACTTTCTCTTTCTCTCTCTTCACTTTGCTCCTGCTCTGCATCCATGTCTTCTTCTTTTGAGCTCATCAAGGATCCAGAGTTTCAATTTGAGGATTATTTCAGCCTTAGAAATGTCAGTTAGCTGCTCTTTCTTGTAAACAAGTCTCTTGTTGCCATGGTTACGCATCATAACAAGTGGCAAAAAGTGACAAATCAAGCAAAAAACTCAATCAGCACAGCACCCAAATCAGAAGGAAAGTATTTAGAAAATATTTCCAGAAGAAAAAACTAGCAAGAAATACTCAAAAAGAACAAAAAAAAATGCTAGCAAGTGCTAGCAAAGTCACAGAGCTACTCCAACAAGCTGCCACCAGTTGTAGCGCTATTCTGGAATATACAAGATGAAGGTGACAATAGTACCCGTGGTAATCGGAGCACTTGGGGCAGTAACCCCCAAACTGGAGGAATGGCTCCAACAGATCCCTAGAAGAACCTCAGACATCTCAGTCCAGAAAAGTGCAGTACTTGGAACAGCAAAAATACTGTGCAGGACCCTCAAACTCCCAGGCCTCTGGTAGAGGACCCGAGCTTGGAACAGGAAAAACACCGCCCAGTGGCGAGAGGGGAATTTTTTTATTTTTTATATTACATTTGGTTGACCAAGGTGTGTCCCTTGTTTCCTCTTTCTCGTCTCTCATGACAATAGTTTTTCTAATTTGGGCAAAGTAAAAGCCTTAAGCTGCTGTAACTTTCTATTGGGAAGTCTGCCATGTTTTCTGTGCAGCACTGGAGGGGTCTGTAGTGTGGTACTACCCAGGAATTGTTATCTTTAGTGTCAGCACATTTACTTATGAGCTGTGAGTAAGATGGAGCTGCATTTCGATAGTGTTTTTTTAGAGCTGCTATTAGTTTCCTGGCTCCTGGCTAGTTTCCAGTCTATGGGTTTAACCAAGTCAATGTAACCTGCAATCCTTTGGTTAAATGGTGCTGTATATACTAGAGCATAAGAAGGAACATCACTGCTTTTAGCCACAGCTTTGGTCAACATTAGCCAAGCTTGCAAATTATTTTATTTTATTATTTTATTTTATTTATTTATCGTCCTTACCTTTCATTTATTCAGTAGTAGAAATGGTGGGGGAAAGCTTTGACAATGGATGTTGGATATGTTTCTTCACTGCATTTAAAAACTGGTGATAAGGCACCAGATGATGAAGACAACTGAAGTTGTATGTTCTGTGTGTAACAGGGGATGTGCTTATTGTGATTTGGCTGTAGAACTGCTTGGAACCTAAAGGGTTAGGATCAGGGTTATTGTCATCCACAGTCGGTGCTACATTTTGTAAAATGCCACTTGAATGCCCATCCTCTCTTGCTATTCGCATTCTCTTACTTCCTCTAGGCCAGGGGTACACAACTCTAGGTATTGAGGGCCACTATCCTGCATGTTTTAGATGTTTCCCTGCTTCAACACACCTGCTGCAGATGAGCAAGTCATTAACACGATTCTGCATGACTTACTGATTGTTGCTTGTTGCAAATAGGAATCGGGTGTGTTGAAGCAGGGGAACATCTAAAATATGCAGCACACCTGCTGCAGATGAGCAAGTCGTTAACATGATTCTGCAGGACTTACTGATTGTTGCTTGTTGCAAATAGGAATCGGGTGTGTTGAAGCAGGGGAACATCTAAAATATGCAGGATAGTGACCCTTGAGGCCTGTTAGGCACCCCTGCTCTAGGCAATCCATCAGAGCTTTTTACGTACACTATATTACCAAAATTATTCGCTCACCTGCCTTTATTTATACTATGAACTGAAGTGCCATCCCATTCCTAACCCATAGAGTTCAATATGATGTCGGTCCACCTTTTGCAGCTATTACAGGTTCAACTCTTCTGGGAAGGCTGTCCACAAGGTTGAGGAGAGTGTTTCTAGGAATTTTTGACCATTCTTCCAAAAGTGCATTGGTGGGGTCACACACTGATGTTGGTTGAGAAGGCCTGGCTCTCAGTCTCCGCTCCAATTCATCCCAAAGGTGTTCTATCGGGGTCCGGTCAGGACTCTGTGCAGGCCAGTAAAGTTCATCCACACCAGACTCTGTCATCCATGTCTTTATGGACCTTGCTTTGTGCACTGGTGCACAGTCATGTTGGAAGAGAAAGGAACCCGCTCCAAACTGTTCCCACAAGGTTGGAAGCATGGATTTGTCCAAAATGCTTTGGTATCCTGAAGCATTCAAAGTTCCTTTCACTGGAACTAAGGGGCCAAGCCCAGCTCCTGAAAAGCAACCCCATACCATAATTCCTCCTCCACCAAATTTCACAGCCGGCACAATGCAGTCTGAAATGTACCGTTCTCCTGGCAACCTCCAAACCCAGACTCGTCCATCAGATTGCCAAATGGAAAAGAGTGATTCATCACTCCAGAGAACGCGTCTCCACTGCTCTAGAGGCCAGTGGCGGCGTGCTTTACACCATTGCATCCGACACTTTGCATTACACTTGGTGATGTGTGGCTTGGCTGCAGCTGCTCGGCCATGGAAACCCATTCCATGAAGCTCTCTGCGTACTGTACTTGGGCTAATCTGAAGGTCACATGAAGTTTGTAGCTCTGTAGCAATTGACTGTGCAGAAAGTCGGCGACCTCTTTGCACTATGCGCTTCAGCATCCGCTGACCCCTCTCTGTCACTTTGGCCTACCACTTTGTGGCTGAGTTGCTGTTGTTCCAAAATGCTTCCATTTTGTTATAATAGAGCTGACAGTTGACTGTGGAATATTTAGGAGCGAGGAAATTTCACGACTGGATTTGTTGCACAGGTGGCATCCTATGACAGTTCCATGCTGAAATATAGTGTATGTTGAACTGGTTTGCCGAATGTAAAAATCTATACATAATTGCCATTGGTTAAAACTGGTTTGTAAATTGTACCAAATCCTCATTTGTGTCTGAAGACACCGGACATTGACTCTGGGATATTTTTTGTTGAGATTTCCCCAGTGGTTTGCTACTACTTTTAACACTTAAGACCTTTAGTTCTGGAGGACAACTTTCAAGCTGAACTTTCAGTTTACTACCCCTAACAGGAGAGTTGGAATTGAGTAGTTTTAGGCCTGAGCCTTTCTTAAGAAAGACTTTAGAGTTCAAATTAGTGTTACACTCAAAGACTCGTTTGTTAATTTCTGATGTTGAAGCACCTAATCCAATGTTTGATACAGAGGTCTTGCAATCCCTTGAAAAGATTTGTACATCTGAAGGTATACATAGATCTGAGGTCCTTGATGCATCTGTACAAAAATTAGCGGTAGCTTCCTGAGTGATTCTAGCATCTGTTTCAGGGAGAGGCATGTGAATGCTTATGCTTCTATGGTTGGATATTTGACATGTATTTACTCTGGTGCAGTGAATGAGGCCATCTCCAACTGATACAGGTCCCAACTTGTTGGATGACTGAATTAGTGAGTCATTAGAGGAAGGGTTCTCATTGTTTGTCAGCGTGACTTTAGAAGAAGCCTCTGATGACACAACAAAGATCTTTTTAACTTGATTGCTGACATGCTGATAATGAGAAGAGCCATGGAGGGTGCAGTTTAAATTAGACTGTCTGCTAGCAACCAGTTGCTGGAAATCACAGGAACAAATCTTCACCTTGTTATGCTCCAAAGTAAGCTCACCAAGACAAGCATTAGACATCTTGTAGGTCTTTAGACTCCTTTCAGCAGTAAAGAGAGTTTTTGATTCATCTTCAGGTTTTGTTGGATACATATTTTGAGAACTATCACCATTTCCTGAATTTTTTACATTTCTAACATCCTGGGGACAGGACTGAACACACCTGCCAACTGCATTTGACAGAGCTCCAGTATATTGAGTTGAACAGGAGCATATATGCTCATCAGAAAGAGTTTTAACAGGAGATTGGATGTTTGTAGTTACACAAGAGATGCTTGATTCTGAAGAAAGATCATCAGTTGTTGTGATGGGTATTTGAAAGTCACATTTTTTAATATTTGTATTATTGGGTTTCCCAGAGTTTGAATGTGTTTCTTTGTCAGGCTTTATCTGCTGAATATATTTGGCTTCAGTCAGTCCGATGGCTCCATCACTGCTCCCTTGTGACATTATTAGATCAGACAGTTGATCTACAGCTGGAAACAAAGTCAAGAGCAAACAGTTAAGTCAGGACAGAATTGTGAGAATAGCTAGAGTTAAAATTATTTTCAACAATCAGAAAGTAAAGAGATGTTTAAACCTGTATACACTAATTAGCTCATTCAGTGCCAATGACGTCTATAGACGTCAAAATGAATCCGAACGCTCAGTGCCATTGATGTCTTGACGTCTCTACAGCTTTTATTGGCTTAAATCCCGCAAAGCATTCTGGGGCAGCTGCTCGCTGAATTTGAACTCATTGCAGGCTGTATTTAGTCAAATGATCCATGAGAGGTCAGTGGTGCACTTCTCTGGGTGAGATCACCCAGTGGGGGAGGAGCAAGGCACTCACAATGAGACAGATGGTGAATACGGAAGGCAGTTTCAGAGCCTGTGAAACGGCTGGGAAGCGATCTCGTTGTTATTACAAACTAGTATAGAATTGATGGAATTGAGAAGGGGGTGGAGATTATTACATGGATAAAATCCCACCAGCGTGTCTACCGGATCTACCGGGAACGAGTATTGTGTTGAAGGTGGCACGGTTTTTGATCCAGCTCGTCATTTTCGAAAATGTGATGTATGTAAACTGAAGGTTATTTATAACAGTGATATTGTGACACATTATAATAATTATTATGTCACAGCTTCTCTGCTTGAAAGTGTAAATATTTTGTTCAAAAAGCCTGCATGCCTTAATACGTAGGAAGAAAATAACAATAAATGTTAAATTATTCTTCAGTGTTTTGTGTTAAATATATTGAACTATTTAAAGATTATGACAAAAAAATCTTCAGACCCTGTTGTTTGCATGATAAAGCCCAAACATGTTATACAAACCAAATGTCAGTACCAGGCCATTAAGTCATTCAGTGCTATTGATGTCTATAGACGTCAAACTGAATCTGAACGCTCAGTGCCATTGACGTCTTGATGTCTCTACAGCTTAAATCCCGCTAAGCATTCTGGGGCAGCTGCTCACTGAACATGAACTTGTTACATGTTGTACTTAGTCCTGTGGAGGGGGTGGTGGTGCACTTCTCTGGGTGAGATCTTCCTTACTTACCCCATTATAAAGGCATGTCAAGCGGGGGAGGAGCCAGGTGTTCAGAATGAGAGAGACGATCATGGCGGAATGAAGAATGAGACTCTCTGGAGCAGCTGAGAAGCGATACTTTGTTCAGAGTTTTTCCAACAAAGTTTAGAATATATGGAATTGAGAAGGTGGTGGAGTTGATTACATGACTAAAATCCCCCCAGCGCCAGAGTCTGATCTACTGGGACCGAATATTGTGCCGAACGCTGTGCGGTCCCGCTCCTCATGTCGGGCTTGTCATGTCTTCAGCCCAACGTGACACTTTTTCTAGTGAACCTGAGCTGGATTCATCCGACCAGTATCTCCCGTAAGGATCTTCTGCAGGCAGCAGAGACCATAATAGAGAATCTTTCATTGCATACAACACACAAGAAGTGCTGATAGATGGACTGATGGCCAGGGGGGCGGGCGGGCGGGCTGGCTGGATGGCTGGCTGGCTGGCTGGCTGGCTGGCTGGCAGGCTCGCTCGCTTGCTCGCTCGCTCGCTCGCTCACTCACTCACGTGTGCACATGCGTGGACACAAGTACACACATAGAATACGTAGTTCATAGATCTGTAACTTTTTTCTTACATTTATTCCAAATGTTAAAATTGTCTATAAATTTGTATTTTTATACATAAAATAAACTATCAAAAATACTTTTTTATTGTCATTTTTTTAGTTTCATAGTAGTAAAACATACACTCACCGGCCACTTTATTAGGTACACCTGTCCAACTGCTCGTTAACACTTCATTTCTAATCAGCCAATCACATGGCGGCAACTCAGTGCATTTAGGCATGTACACATGGTCAAGACAATCTCCTGCAGTTCAAACCGAGCATCAGTATGGGGAAGAAAGGTGATTTGAGTGACTTTGAACGTGGCATGGTTGTTGGTGCCAGAATGGCTGGTCTGAGTATTTCAGAAACTGCTGATCTACTGGGATTTTCACGCACAACCATCTCTGGGGTTTACAGAGAATGGTCCGAAAAAGAAAAAATATCCAGTGAGCGGCAGTTCTGTGGGCGGAAATGCCTTGTTGATGCCAGAGGTCAGAGGAGAATGGCCAGACTGGTTCGAGCTGATAGAAAGGCAACAGTGACTCAAATAACCACTCGTTACAACCAAGGTAGGCAGAAGAGCATCTCTGAACGCACAGTACGTCCAACTTTGAGGCAGATGGGCTACAGCAGCAGAAGACCACGCCGGGTGCCACTCCTTTCAGCTAAGAACAGGAAACTGAGGCTACAATTTGCACAAGCTCATCGAAATTGGACAATAGAAGATTGGAAAAACGTTGCCTGGTCTGATGAGTCTCAATTTCTGCTGCGACATTCGGATGGTAGGGTCAGAATTTGGCATCAACAACATGAAAGCATGGATCCATCCTGCCTTGTATCAACGGTTCAGGCTGGTGGTGGTGGTGTAATGGTGTGGGGAATATTTTCTTGGCACTCTTTGGGCCCCTTGGTACCAATTGAGCATCGTTACAACGCCACAGCCTACCTGAGTATTGTTGCTGACCATGTCCATCCCTTTATGACCACAATGTACCCAACTTCTGATGGCTACTTTCAGCAGGATAATGCGCCATGTCATAAAGCTGGAATCATCTCGGACTGGTTTCTTGAACATGACAATGAGTTCACTGTACTCAAATGGCCTCCACAGTCACCAGATCTCAATCCAATAGAGCATCTTTGGGATGTGGTGGAACGGGAGATTCGCATCATGGATGTGCAGCCGACAAATCTGCGCCAACTGTGTGATGCCATCATGTCAATATGGACCAAACTCTCTGAGGAATGCTTCCAGCACCTTGTTGAATCTATGCCACCAAGAATTGAGGCAGTTCTGAAGGCAAAAGGGGGTCCAACCCGTTACTAGCATGGTGTACCTAATAAAGTGGCCGGTGAGTGTAGTTCAGATGTTGCATGAATCATTGAAACATGAAATATTTACATCAAAGTCACTAATCTGCTTGTAAAACCTCTTCACACAAAAAGTTTTTTATCTCCACTGTTTGTCCTGAAACAGGTGAATTTTGATGAAAGTTTCTCTTTTCTACTGCAGATTACTAAAGAACAGAAAAATATTTTTTTTGCTGCTGAAAGAAAAAAGAATAATCTTTCTGATGGTGGTTTCAGAATTCACATAGTGATAGGACAAAATATTCTGTGGGCCTTCAAAAATCAGTAAAAATGCTCAATAACTGGCACTGAGGGGCAATGGCAAAGCAAAGTTTTTCGAAAGTGTAAGGGATGGATGTGGTTTGCTTGTCAACAATAAAAATGATGAATACAATGACAGAAGGTATAACATACAAGTTATTAAAAGCTTCCTATTTAAATGTGTAATACTAGAAAAGTTTATAAACACTCAGAACACAGAAAATAAGACAAAACTAATATCAAGCTTATTTAGAAACCTTAAAAGTAAAAACGCTTATTTAAAGTACCTGGAAAAGGGAGATGTAAGCAATGTAAGTAATCATATGTTCCCGCCTCACCAGCACGAGCTGACTGATAAATCTAACACACCAAGAGAGAAGGGACTTCAGGCAGAACAGCCAATCATCAGCCGGTCACACTCAAAGGCGGTGTCATGTTTGAGAGGGAGGGGCGAGGAGGCATCTGCTGCACCAAGCGGCAGACACAGAGCGGTCAGAGAAATGTGGAGAAGCGACAGAATTAAGGCGTTTGAGCAAAACTGCAGAAAAAGTGTGAGAGTTGAACCCTCTCACCGGGAAAAGTGTGGGTGTTAAAACACCCACATCCCCCACGGGTGCGACGCCCATGCTGAGGGGGATAGAAATCTGAAAGTGGCACTGAATGAGTTAATCTTGGGTCTAATTCACCCTGAAAATATTTTGAGAATGATGCAGATTTTTTGGGAAAGTTTATAATAAGCACTCTATGGTGATTTTACTATCTAATCTGTGTTCATTGTGCAGCAAACCAGCTACTGGTGAGAAAGAACAGAGACTTCTCTACATCATCTGTTCTGTGCTTCACGGAGATGTGGCTGAGTGAATCTACAACGGATGCCGCACTACATCTGGCAGGCTTCCAGCTGCTCAGAGCAGACTGCGATGCGGAGCTCTCTGGCAAGATGAAGGGTGGAGGAATCTGTTTCTATATCAACAGTAGCTGGTGTAACAACATGACAGTGATTCAACTGCACTGCACTCCCTCTCTGGAAACTTTCTTCATCAACTGTAAACCATTTAATTCCCCCATGAGTTTGCTTCATTCATCCTGGTCAGTGTTTACATCCACCCTAACCCTAACGCACCAGGCGCAATGCACACTCACCAACCAGATATTGTGTGTAGAGTGGACATTCCCGGACTCCTTAGTTATTGTCCTTGGTGACTTAAACATGTTAAATCTTAGTCATGAACTTTCTAATTACTACCAATTTATTAAATGTCCCACCAGAGAGGAGAACACTTTGGATCACTGCTACACCATAGTCAGCAGAGCTTATCATGCGGTCCATTGCGCTGCACTGGGTCTCTTAGATCATGTGATGACCTATCCGATTCCTGCATGCAGGTACAAATTAAAACTCTACAAGCCTGTTGTGAGGACATCAAAGAAGTGGACCAGTGAGACTGTGGAGGATCTGCAGACATGCTTAGACAACGCCGACTGAGATATTTTCAGGTCTGCTACCAACTGCCTCGATGAGTTCACAGATGTTGTAACATCTTACATCAGCTTCTGCAAGAACAGCTGTTAACAATCATGCACTAGGGTTAGTTACAATAATGACAAACCCTGGACAGCTGAGGTCTGAAAAAGAATCTGCTTTTAGGAGTGGAGACAGAGACAGTTTCAGAGTGGCAAAATAGGGATTTAGCAGAGAGGTGAGAAGTGCTAAACAACTGTATTATAGAGACTCCAGCAACAGCTATCAGCCGATGACTCTGCCTCTTTGGGCCTCTTTGGGGTGGCTGTGGCTCAGTGGGTAGAGTGGTTGTCTTCCAATCAGAAGGTTGGTGGATAGATCCAGGCTTCTACCACCACATGTTGAAGTGTCCTTGGGCATGACACTGAACCCCATGTAGCCAGTTTGCATATCGGGTTGTGTGAATGGATGAATGTAAAACTTCTAATGTTAAAGCGCTTTCAGTGGTCTGAATGACTACAAAAGCACTATACAAATACAGGGCATTTACCATCTCCATGGAAAGGGCTCAGGCTGATAACGAATGTTCTATTCTGTTCTGCTTCTCTGTGAGAACACACGCTTTCCCCAGGTGCTCCCTTATCTAATCCCCCTCCATCCTGCCTGCTTTGTGTCTGTGTCTCTGTGTTATGGCTGATGGGGTTCTGGAGCTGAACCGCAAACTGGGTGCGCTGCTGGATCTCACTGGAAGGATTGGCACCACCTTGGAGAAGTTGCAGTTTCGGCTCGGAGTGGTTGGTTGGTTGATTGATTGATTGATTGATTGATTGATTGATTGATTGATTGATTGATTGATTGATTGATTGATTGGCTGTTGTACTATGCAATCTAGATCTAATTTGGCTGTTTCTGACTTTTCCACTAAAAGGTGACCATAAGGACATAAAGAAACTGTTGGAATTCTTCAGCTCTGCCCTAATGTCTCTTATATTTCAGCTGGCCTCAAGGCCAAATACACTCAAATCCCCTGGAGCACCCAGCACCGACACACACACAGCCCCCATCCTTCCCCTGCCCACCTGGCGCCAAAAGACCGTGTTGTCCAAGAGACGTATAACCTCTCACACACATTTCACTACACTGACTGCAGTCATGTCCTTGAAGAGTTCTCATAGCGGCTGTGTCCAAATTCAGGGTATGCATACTGCTGAAAGTCCCTCCTACCCAGTCTAAAGAGGACGGTTCCTTCAAGAGCGCAAAAAGCAGAAGTTGGCGTCTTGTGAATTTGGACGCTTCTACCCTTCTTTCTGTTCTCGCCCTTACCCTCTGCGCATGTCCGGTCGCCTAGCAACCGTGACAACGCTAAACAAAAGCAGTGAAAATGGAGTGTTTATTTTGCAATTACTTATTAAAATGTTGTCTTGCATTCTGTAAATAATTTTATTTCTGTACATTATTGAGTTTTGTATTGTAAATATTTACTACAAGTCATTAAACAACTTTAATTATATAAAGTTCATTTTCTTGTTCATAAACAATCCATTTACTATAAAAAACAAGGGAAATAAAAAGTAAACAAGGAATTATGAGAAGTATTTCTTTCAATAAGTTTATTCTGAAGAAGTTTATAATAATATTAATAATAATAATGATAATAAACTTTATTACAGACTCACAGGTCCAGATGAGAATCAAGACAATACACACAATGCAATAAATATATAGAAGACACTAAATGAATAAAGTTAAAAACCTCCAAAACACTCATAAAACAGAAAGCCTTGATTTCATAGGAGACAGCTATACCAATGCTTCCATAACTTGGACTTGAAATTTGATGCTTGTCAAGGCCATAATAATGCAATTCTCTGAGTTGTTCAGCCGACATATACATTTATACATACAACTTCTCAATGTGGCTTGCAGTGTATTAACACATGCAACCACAAACATCTCACTAGCACTACACCACCGTGGTCGCCTCAGCAGAATTCTCAGTGCATCATTATAAGCCACCTGGAGTTTATGCAGGCTAGCTTTGCTGTAGCTAGTCCACAAGTGGGCAGTGTAGAGAGGAGTGCAGTAGGCTCTGAACAAAACAACTTTCACTCTATCTGTGCAGCCATCAAACTTACGAACCAAACTATTTGCCTGAGCATATAAAAAACGGTATTGCCTGTAAATGCCAAGGTCATCCTTCAACTGGTCTGTAATGAGATGCCTAAGATACTTGTATTTGCTCAGAACACTCAAGGTATTACCTGCCAATTTAAAAGTAGGAAACAATAGACATTTGTCCTCCTTTGTTCGACAAATCATGACCACACTCATGTCTGTATTAAAATTCATGTCATGAACAGCTCCATAGTCAGAGCAAACATTAAGAAGCTGTTGCAGACCAGCACTGCTGGGACTGAAGACCACAAGGTCATCTGCATACATAATATGATTCACTAAAGTACTGCCTATCATACACCCAGTGATACACGAATTCAGACAGACAGAGAGCTCATCTACATTAATGTTAAAAAGAATAGGGGAGAGAATTCCACCTTGCCTGACCCCAAAAGGGGCAGAAACACAGTGGCCCCATTTTATAAACATAGACTGGTTTACATACCAATAGGACAGAATTCTGACAATGCATTTAGATAGACCTCTCTTACTCATTTTGTCAAATAACTTGTAGTGATTGACATGGTCAAAAGCTTTTGAGGCATCAATAAAACTCATTAAAACTAAAGAATTCTTATCTCTATACGTATTAACGATTTCCTTTAAGGAATATATGGCCATATCTGTGCCATGTTTGGTTTTAAAACCAAATTGGTTGTCAGTAGAAGGGATAATGTCCTCAATTCTGCTCAACAGGATGCTTTCCAAAACTTTAGACATAACATAACAAAACCAAAAACTTGAGAGCTCTTGATTCGTGTCCTCCTCTTCCTCACTACTGGCTGGTTAAGAATAGGATTTATAAATAGATCTATTCTTGTACCTCCACCCCACAGGTTGCTCTGGAGCTTGATAAAGGTGTTTTCCTGCTTTTTCATCCCTAAAACATATTTTAAAAAGCTTAAATCACTAAGAAATTACCTGTGTGTACACAGGACGCATGGGGACGTTTTTAGAGCTGTAAACATAATAAAACACAATAAAAATACGCTTAACTAAAACCAAAGACCTAATTAGACCACTGCTGGAAGAATTTACTTTTTTTACCGCTAGTTTTTTTTTAAACTTACATCTAAATCCAAACTTCTCTCCCTCTGCGTTACCACTCACTTTGTCCGTCACTCGTTTAAACTCCGCCGAGTTGCCGTAAAGAATTGTGGGATAGGTAGAACGTGAAAGGATGCATCAGACCCATCCTTAAAATTCGGGGAAAGATAGTACGCATTTTGAGTTAGTATTTGAAGAATCCTTGAAATTTGGACAGTTCTCGTCGCGGCGGTGTGACGTAACATCCTTGAAATGCGACCTTAGAAGAATGCAGACCCTGAATTTGGACACAGCCAGAGGGCACTGGGTGAGAGGAATCTTTTTTTCCTGTCCTTCCAACCTCATGGTGTCTCATATTCATCTGTTTTTTTTACACACAGGTTCAACTACAAGTCTAAAAGCCTGTCCCCAAAAAGCCAAGGACCACATGTCTCAATAACTACAGGCCTGTCGCTTTGACCTTTGTGGTTATGAAGACCTTTGAGCGCCTTGTGCTGACCCACCTGAAAAACATCACAGACCCTCATCTGGACCCCCTGCAGTTCGCCTACAGACAAAACAGGTCTATTATCAACACAGTAAACATAGCCCTCCATCACATCCTTCAGCATCTGGACTATGCAAGTCCTATGCAAGGATCCTGTTTGTGGGCTTCAGCTCTGCATTCAACTCAGTCATCCTGGAACTTCAGCAGGACAAAGCTGCATGTGTCCAAATCCACCTGCAGATGGATCGCCGACTTTCTCACCAACAGGAAGCAGCATGTGAAGCTGTTTCAGACTCGGGGACCACCAGTACTGGATCTCCTCAAGGCTGCATTCTTTCTCCTCTTCTCTTCTCTCTGTACAGCAACAGCTGCACCTCCAGCCATCAGTCTGTCACGCTTCTCATGTTTGCAAATGACACCACCCTCATCAGTCTCATCTCTGAGGGTAATGAGTCCACCTACAGTTGTGAGATTGACTATCTGGTGTCCTGATACGAGCTCAACAACCTGAAGCTCAATGCAGCTAAAACAGTTGAGATGGTTGTGGACTTCAGGAAGAACTCACCAACCCCTCCACCTCCATCACTCTCAGAGAGTGTCCAGTGGACACAGTGGAGTCCTTCTGCTTCCTGGACACCATCATCTCTCAGGACCTTCAGTGGGAGATGAACATCAACTCCCTCACCAGAGGACTTCCTGCAACAACTGAGGAAGTTCAACCTTCTGACATCGATGATGGTGCATCTGGTTCACTGCAGCTTCAGCCAAGAACAAGAACCGACTGCAGCGTATCATCTGTTCTGCTAAGGAGTTGATTGGCTGCAATCTTGCTTCCCTCCGGGACCTGTACACCACCAAGACCTGTACACCACCAGGACCTGTACATCTCCAGGACCTGTACACTTCCACGGCTCTGAAAAAATCCAGGGCTGGTAAGAGGGACCAGGACCAGGACTTCCTGCCACAAGAACAGTTTCTTCCCCTCTGCTACTGGCCTATTGAATAGAAGACTGCCATGGGCTTAGACTGTCAGAGACAATAGTGACCACATTTCTTCACTCTGTTGTCTCTAACCCTTCCTGTCAGCTCAGACCCCAGTCGGCTGAGGCAGAAGGCCGCCCATCCTGAGCTGGGTTCTGGTTCTGGTTAAGCTAAAGGTCTCTTCCTGTTCCTTTCCACTGTCACCAGTTGTGCTGCTCAGGATGGAGGATTGAGCTGAATTAATAATTCAACCCAATCGGCTGGTTCCATAGATAGAAAATGTTTTATTATTAATTGGTTGATTTTCCTGTAAAGTGTCTTGAAATGACTTTGTTATGAACTGGCGCTTTATAAATAAATTTATAAATAAACTTGAAACTTGAATAAGGGCCAATAGAACTGCATACATATCATAATCACACAGCGCCGACGCTGTCCATACACAAGGTATGCAGACTGCGTAGGGCCCCAACTACCTAAGGGGGCCCCCAAGTGGAGTGTCATATTTTACATAGTTAGATGCCTGACTGACAACTTTATAAAATAAAAACTACACACAATATTCAAAGCACATAGCACAATGTTGCGACACCCCCCCTCCCCCACCCAATTTTGTATAATCCAGCCCGTGTCACTCAGCAGCATGTGAGGGAGGGAGGGGGAGAGACATGCTGCTGTTAGAAGTAGATGCAGATGAGAGGAGAGCTGAAGTTCACCAGGTACCAAAGCAAATCACTGTACTGTACAAATAATGTAAAAATTACAATGTATCATCACAAAGATTGATGTCATGCCACTCTCTTCACACATTACGTGTCTTCTTCATATTTTTGCTAGCTCTGCCAGGGCTAATCAACAAATAGCTAAATAGCAGAACAACAATGCTGTTTTTTTTAGCTTACCTGTGTTTTTATTTCATATTTTCAGTTGCTAACTCCCCATGGCTAAATAACACACTCTCTAAGTTAGTTTCAGTTATATACTTATGTACAACAATGGACATAGTGGGTTTCTTTCAAAGAAAAGTATCAGGTAAATGTTATTATATTATGCTTTATATCTCATTCATTATAGTTCTATGGAAAACAAGAGAAATTTCAATACAGTTTTCACAGTTGTAACCAGATATTTAAATACCCTTCAGGGAAAACATTTTATAATACTGTTAAACGTCAATTTAGAGTTAACTTTTTGTTTTAGATAAAAAATATTGACAGATCTTTTGAATTAGTTCAATGTCAGAATGAAGAGAGAGTTGTTATGTATTTATCACTTTTATCAAAGTCAGGAGTATATATTATTTATTTATTGTATTGTGTCAAAAAGAAAACTCCAGATTATTCCATTCTGAGTTTAAGAAGCTTCTGATTTCTGGTAACACACCTGTGGATGCATATTAAAGTACCTCCATAATACGGAACCTCATTCTTTGACATGAGAAAATCAAGAGAAACCAAAACGCCAGGAGAATAATTGAGGAACTCCACAAGTGTGGCTCAATCTTAAATACAATTTGGGTGCAATTTGCAATTAAAATACAATAAAATTCTCTTTCATTTTAAATTTAACAAATACAATTTTTTATATTTATTAATCTAAAGAAAATAAACATTTAGTAATTTTGACGGTAAAAAAGTGTTTTTATCTGAAGTATATGTAAATATCTGATTTCAACTATATATTTGATGTTCTTGATGTTTGGCTTGATTGTTAGAACAGAGAGTGAGAGAGAGGAAGAGTGAGTGAGAAGAAGAATGATGACAGACCAGAGACGAAACAAGATCCAGGTGACAAAGACAGCTGTTTGCCAAAACTCATTAGAACATCTTCACCAGTCTATCTTATAGGTTTGTAATTTCTCAAATTCTATATTTATTAAGCCATGCAGGGTTTTTTGCACAACTGGGTGGAATAATTACATAAATGCGTTCACACATGCAATCGAACAACACCAGAGTTTGTTTCAATCGAACTGAGACCCACGATTTTAGGCAGACTCGAGTTCGGTTGTTTGGTTTGAATCATAGTTCAATTGTCCATTCACACCTCCCCAAACGAACCGGACTTTCTGTGCAAACAAACTAGAGTTCGATTCAAGCGGACTAAACAGGGCCGGTGTGAATGCACACAGTCTCATGTTGTCACAATAAAGAGGTGTTGTCAGTGTAGTGCAGGTCTATGATGATTTTCAGTGCTACTATCATCTAGTTTTGATTCTGGTTCTGTCTTGGTTCCGTCCTGTTTTAATCCTGGATCAGTTTTAGGTCTGGTTTAATTATGGGTTTAGTCCTGGTGTCTTGATCCAGTCCTGGTTCTGCTCTGCCTTGTTGCTTGGTTAATAATCTAGTTTAAGGTGTCCTGCATATGTGATATAATTAGTTTTCTTATATGAAGGTCTGTTTGTTGAACAAAGCTGAGACAGTTGGCATACATATTATTTGAGTTCATACATATATTTAATTCCAGTTCAAAAAATAAATAGCAAAAGTTTAAGTAGGTTTTGTGTGTTTGTGTTATATGAGGGAGGCCTCCCTAGCTAAGTGAGCTTAGGGCCCCCAAAAGCCTAGCAGAGGCCCTGCAATCACATGCCATCTTCAGCCACCCTTCCACCACCTCTCCGTAACGTATGTTTACATCCATAATGACACTGAGACTGACTGTGTTTGACCAGCAGAACTTGAAACCTGTGGAACCAATTTCAGCTCAAACATATTCAGCTGTGAGCATCAGAAGGCCGCCCATCCTGAGCCGGGTTCTGCTAGAGGTTTCTTCCTGTTAAAAGGGAGTCGTTCCTTTCCACTGTCACCAGTTGTGCTGCTCAGGATGGAGGATTGAGCTGAATTAATAATTCAACCCAGTCAGCTGGTTCCTTAGATAGAAAATGTTTTATTATTAATTGATTGATTTTTCTGTGAAGTGCCTTGAAAGGACTTTGTCATGAACTGGCGCTTTATAAATAAATAAACTTGAAACTTGAAACTTGAGAACTGGTTCCAAGTCCATTTTTCCTTCAGAAAAGGACAAACACTCAGAAACCACAGATTCTTCATCTGACTCTATATTTTCTGTCATAATAAATCACTTTGTTTACATTTCCTGTTCCTGCGTTTCCCGCACCTGATGAGGCTGAGTCACAGATATTACACGAGCTAATCCATATTTTGCTTCTGATTCGATCAACAACAATATACCACGAAGGGACAGGTCCCATTCTAAGACGCTGAATCCGCTGCAGTACGAACCATCGGCTTGAAACGGTTGTACGGTCGCACGCAGCTGCACCTGTTTGCAGAGTCACACGATGTAACTGGAGCTAATAGCGTTAGCTAACAGTGTACCAGTAGAGAAGAACCTCATTCTATGCCGCCAAGCCGCTGCAGGGTGAACTATCAGCTCGAAACGATACTGATCAGAGCTGCTCGTCTCATCCAAATATTCCTATATTTCACCTGTCCCTCTCTGGTGTGTGTGTGTCAGTCAGCGTGACATGTCAATCACAGCCCAGCCTGCCACTCCCCCTGGTCCGCCAGCCATGCCTCTTTTTTTTCATGCATCTTTTAATTTTCAGACTGTATCTGGGGTTGGGGTGTGAGTTTTCCTTTAAAGTACTTAATGTCCATTAAATGTCTTACCTGGCAAAACTTTCTTTATTTCCAACAAAAGCATCATAGGAAGATTGTGCATCAGTTCACAGATTTCCTGATAACTACTGGAGGACACTAGTTTGTCTCCAATTTTAACAATTTCATCTCCAGGACAAAGTCTTCCAGTTGACTCCTACAAGTCCAAAAGAAAAAAGAAGTTTCATTGTTAAGTCTCAAATATAAAACTAAAATATCTTTCCTCTAAAACAAACTTTGAATTGCTAAAACCCACAAACAGTTTCAGCACATGACTGAAGAATGTAGTAAACTTTAGTCTATTCAGACCTACCCAGTCTGGTGTACTGCAGGGTTTTAACCCAGCAATGATTATTTTCAGAGGTGATGGCATAATCTCTATATCAAGCCCAAATGTCTCTTCGTCACTTCTTCTCAGCATCACGGTGTGAACTGAGCAACCACCCACAAGTTCACTGCCATTGTCCTGTTCAAAGAGAAGATAGGGTGTCTGCCCTGCAGTGGTTTCTGGGTCTGGGTCAGAGAGGGTCTGAAGCAAAGCTGGATCCAGATCATCACTTTTGGACTTTGTTATCTTGGACTGAAGCTCAGAGTTTTTAACTTTGTCTGATTCTTCATCATCATTGGGCTCATCCTTAAAGCATAACACATGTTCCTGGTGAAGTAGTGGGCTAGAGGAGCTAACAGTCTGGCAAAGAGCCTCTATATCCTGATACAGAGGAGTAAAGATTCCATCTTGTGATGAACTGCCCACAGGACCATGTTCTATATCTGGCAGACAATAAGTAAATGCTGAGAATATAATACAGAATGTGCTCATAGTGACCAGAATATTCAAATCATTTTCTATTTCAATGCTTTCACAGTAAATTAAGAAAGTAAATTTTACCTTGAGGTTGTGATGAGTTATGTTCCACAAAGTTACAGCAGCTCTGCTGGTGAAGCAGATCATCCCTGTTTGAGCTCCTCAAAACAAAGTCAGACTGGGAGGAGTACATGGGACTGTCCTGAGAGAAGAACTGAGACAACTCTCCCACTGAGTTCAGTGATCCCTGGTTCAAATAATCAAAGGGAAAAAACATTTAAAACCCCCGCTAATGGATTTTGTATGACAGCTACAGTTCAGCAGCAGAGCCATGCCTTAGCCGTACCTCTAATAACCTGGCAGGAATTGTTACAGCTCATGCTTTCAGCACAATCTCATGCTGTTGACAGGTAGAGCTTTAGGTGGACTAGTAAGCAGTGCAAAGCATTACAAACACTTTTATACACTCCTCAGCATACAGGGATTTTTTTCCAGCTTATGGTGCATAATGGTACTTTTTTCAGTTTCCCCAGCATTGGAGGAAGACTCCAGCCATGGACAGGCCACCTGGTGTATTGGGCTGGGGCTGCCATAATTTAACTAAAGTTAGACAAGTTCAGGGTTATTTGGAGAAGGAGGAGCAAACTGAGGAAGAAGTCAGTAAATATCAGTTCAGTAAGAAATAGTTGAAAT
Organism: Pachypanchax playfairii; assembly: GCA_006937955.1. Classification (NCBI taxonomy): domain Eukaryota; kingdom Metazoa; phylum Chordata; class Actinopteri; order Cyprinodontiformes; family Aplocheilidae; genus Pachypanchax; species Pachypanchax playfairii. The sequence goes on along the minus strand of SSNP01000384.1, from coordinate 141,952 downwards.
GTTCAAAAGGATATTTCAAGTAAGGAGGGGAGGTGTGTGTGTGCATGAAAATGTTTCACTATTACAAGAATCATTTCATTCAGGTTAGACTTGAAGCATGCATAATAGCCTATAGACATATGTGTTATTTGAGTGTGCCTTGAATTTGTGGTTTTGATTTAGAGCTGTCTTTTTTCTTTGTAAATATTGATCATACATCAATAGATACTAGATCTATATATAAAAATATCGCTCATGTTTCTGTCCCATATTTGTAAGTCATTAAGGGAAGTATTGTCACATTTTAAAATTTCACTTAAAGCAACGATCACGACCAACATTATTTTTACTGATCATACTTCTTTACTAAAGCTTTCCAACATAAACAACGAAGGTAGTTTCATAAACATGTTCTTTTCACCAAAACGCTTTAAACAGTTAAGCCTGCTGACATGGCTTTCACCCTTCAAGATTCAGGTAACAATTCAGTATGCAGTAACTAGTCATCACACTATCACAGCATTCACTGCTAAAGCCTGTTACCACAACTGTCTGCATCCTGCGGCACTGAAAATTTCTGGGTGGCACACAGAAACCAAAAGCCATAACTGAATTTCTGGAGTTCTGTTATGCTGTTGTAGTATGTAGATGAGTAAGAATCTCCTACTGACATACGTGGGTTTATTTTACAGTTAATGTTGCTGATGTGCAAGTATGTGTACCTGCACAAATAACATGTTGAGTTCTAAAATAATCCTGTCTCCTGTACATGTTTTAAACACATAGGGCTACAATTATTTTCATTGCTGTTACATTTGGCAGTTGTTTTTATTTCTGTAAACAAATCTGTACAAAATGATTCTGCTATCTAATGTAAACTATCAGGTAGAAACATATTATCATGTTATGAATTTGCAACTGGCTACGGGGGGCCTTTGGGGTGGCCATGAAATGTATTAGGGTGGAGAACCCTAACCCTAACCCTAAATAAAACTAAAATATTGGACAGCTACTCACTCTACTGGCAGGCTCCAGGAATTTTTTCATAGTCCAGCTGAAAACTGGGAGGGGGGGTCCCTGCGTGTCCTTCACTGCAGGGTGGTAGATTCTACTGGACATTTCTATAAAACACAACCAGGGTAATTTACCCCATTACATTAGTTAACATGTGAACTGATTCTAGAGTGGGAAAGAATCAAAGATGAGTTGGATAAAATATGCATAGGCAAAGACCAGACCTTGAGAAGGTAATGAGAATCTGTTTCTGCTCATTTTGTCCTTGTTTGTTGATCGAAAAAGAATATGATCCAACTCCTGTTCTGACACCTGAGGCAAGTCAACAGATCTGTAAGATCCCTTTATCAATAAAACCATCACAGTTTAAGAAAAAGTCTGACATTGTTTGAGTATTAGGTTAACATTTGAGATAATTAAATATTTCAGTACAAATATAATTTAAAAGAAAACCTACAGCAAATGCACTTAACTTGGTATCCAAATCCAGCGAATTCTACAAAAGCAGTGAACATGACTACTCAAAGTGTTAAGAAAAGGTGAGTATGACCATCGGTCCTCTGTCATGTCGACATTAAAGGATCGTGAGATCTTTCCTGTATGAGACTTCTTCCCATCATGGGCTGATTCACAATTTTGCCAATGAACACAGCCATGAACTAGAAAAGCACTCAGAGAGCGCAGACCTCTGCCAAGTGGACATATTGTAGAAAGTACCAAGAAAGTACCATATCCGTATCTTTAAAAAAATTCCTGGATCCAGACGGTAATCGGGATCATCCCCAAAATCTAATCAATTCTTCCTTGGGTCATTTACTACTACTACTACTACTACTACTGTCATTTAGCAGATGCTTTTATCCAAAGCGACTTACATTGAGAGAACATACAAGCAAGAATTCAAAGAGAAGGAAAAAAAATATAAGGAGGCGGACTGTTTGGAGTCCAGTTTAATTCCGACGCTGATACATCAAGTGTAACAATTTTTTTTTTTTTTTTTTTTTTGTGAGAGATAAATTCTCCCAAATCGCTATCATAAATCATAAATTAATCCTACATTAAGACTGAAAGTGTTCTTTAAAGAGGTGAGTCTTAAGTCTGCTCTTAAAAGTAGCTGCCGACTCTGAGGATCGGACCGAGTTTGGTAGGTCATTCCACCATCGGGGGACAACAGAGGAGAAGAGTTTGGAACATGATCTCATGCCACGTTGTGGTGGAAGCGCTAGGCGTCTTTCAGCGACTGAGGGTAGCTGACGCGTGGGAATGTAGGTTTGGATGAAGGAGTGAAGGTAAGTAGGAGCTGTGTGTGTTAGAGTCTGGTAAGCCAGAAGCAGAGCTTTGTATTTGATGCGTGCTGCAACTGGAAGCCAGTGCAGGGAAATGAGCAGCGGAGTGACATGAGCCCTCTTGGGCTGGTTGAAGACCAGACGTGCTGCTGCGTTCTGAATCATCTGCAGAGGTTTAACCGAGGACGCCGGAAGACCGGCCAGCAATGACCATGCTGGCCGGCATGTGCTGGCTTGTGCTGGCATTTCTGACCTTTCCTGAAAATTTCATCAAAATCCATCCTTTAGTTTTTGAGTTATTCTGCTAACAGACAGAAAGACAGACTCTGATGAAAACATTACCTTCTGGGCGGAGATAATAAAGAATGGTATTAAAATGTAGCGTTAACTTAGACATAATAATAGAAATGGGGAAATTATTAATCATTACACTTAGCTGAAATTATGCCTTTTTTTTGTAGATCATGATTTTACACAGAAGAAATTGGAGCGACAACAGTACTTTAAATAGATATGGGGATTTATTTATGCATATTCACAATATTAACAGGTTATGAAAAGAATGACTGAATGATTCCAAATCAGGTTATTGCAAAATGAGGGAATTAAGGTGTTACGGCACATAACTAAATCAAAAAGAAAATTACTGATTAAGTAATTGTGATTCTGAAAGAGAGAAAGAGTACTTGATAAAGTGATTACTCTAAGTAAAAAAAAAGGAAACAAAATAAAATAATTGATCAAAAACTGAAAGTAATTACGGATCTCCTTGTGGCTCAAAATTATCAAAGCATATCAAATTATGGACTCACTGCAGACACCATGACCGTATTCTGGATTCAGCAAGGTAGAGATGGGCACTGGACTGGGTTTTGCTCCAGGTGGTTCCTCCCACAGATGATATCTCTCAGGGTCCCACTCAGATAGGCATGTCAGCCTTGGCTCAGCTTGAATCAATGACGGTGGTTCGGTAGTTTTCGACACTCTTGTGGTCCGAAGGTTTTAAATGTCCAAAAATGTTTGTCAATCACCAGATTTGTGGCACTGGTGAATAAAACTAAAGTAATGAGCTCAAAGTTTCAAAAGAATTGAAAAATGCTCAATTAAGATAAAAGTACCAACTAAATAAAATGTAAAAGAAATAAATAAAAAATATATATAAAAAAATTGTAGTTGCTAAAACAAAACACGAGATGATTAGTCTTCCCCAGGCATTGGCTTTAATGTTGGTTGCTAGTTTAGGCCTTCATCAGTGATGAGGAGAGGCAAGCTTCTTTCTCCTCTCAGACTGGATAAAACCAAGGAATACTCAAAAACTCAACTCATGATCTCAACCGAATGAACTGCCAACTAAGAGTGGAACCTGAACTCGAAGCTTTTATCAGGTCTGGATAAGAGGACGGACTTCTGATCAACAGGGCCAATCAGACTTCAGTCTGCCAAAGAAAGTTTACGATCCTTTGTGTGAAAAAGGAGAAGAGAAACTCTAAAGTGTCTAATTCTGAATTAAATAAAAAGGTATATCTTTCTCTCATTCGGAAACAAAGAACACAAATGATCTAAAAGTTTATCAAACCTATATGTGTGACTAAATAAACAAATGTTGACTTCTGAAGTATTAAATAAATCATTATCATTAATTTAAAACAGACCACATGGTAGAATATCTGAATTCTCACTAAATCATAAAATAAAGCATTCAATAGTAAGTGAGACTAAAAGTTAATCTTATGGGTGTAAATTGACATTTTAAATTCATCAGTCACTTTACTAAGTGATGAGAAAGGAGAAAAAGACTATTTAAACATTTTCGAAGTAAAGATACATTTCCAGAATGAAAATATGTGAATCCATATTTCAGAGTCCATCGTGGATGAGTTCATGTCAGGAAAACTCATGTGTGCTGAAAGAAACACTTATTAATTAAAACACAGTAGTAAAACAATGGATTAAACATTAATAGTATTAAAGGTAGGTATAAACTGGTCAAAATACATATAAATATATATGTCCAGGGTTACTAAGAATAAATTCCTTTTTGATCTCAATGAAAGAGAATAGATTAATAAGATTAAAAAGATGAACTTTTTAAACACAAAAAGGCATTTTGTTGCAAGTGATCTCGGGAATGCAGCAACAGTTGTAAAAATGTCGTTTATAAATCTTTTTGGGTAAGAGTCGTTGAACACATGTTACTGGTCAGTTTTCAGATAAGCTCCTGGAATGTTTATCTTGAGAAGGTCTCTGGTAAAGGGGGAAGATGCAAAAAATGTTTTCTTTGGCATCAGGTTTAATATCACTGTTAGTTGAAATCCTCAGACTGTTCCATTTGATCCCTACAAAAACATATTTCCAAGAGTTTGGTGAAGAACAATACGTTTTCCAGCATGATGGAGCACCATGCAATAAGGCCAAAATGATAATTACGTGGCTTGGAGAACAAATCATGGATATTTTTTTGGCAAGGAAACTCTCCAGGCCTTAATTTAGTTGAGAACTTGTGGCTGGTCCTCAAGAGGTGGGTGGACAAACAAAAACCTACTAATTCTACAAAATTCCAAGCATTGATTATGAAGGAATGGGTCACCATCAGTCAGGATTTGGCCCAGAAGTTGATTGACAGCATGCAGGGCCAACTGCAGAGGTCTTGAAAAAGGGCCAACACTGGACATATTGACTCTTTGCATGAACATGATGTAACTGTCAATAAAAGCCTTTGAAACATATGAAGAGCTTGTATTTAAACCTCAATACATCACAGAAACAACTGACACAACATTCTAAAAACACTGAAACAACAAAGTTTTTGAAAATCAAGACTTGTGTCATTCTAAAAACTTTTGGCCACACAAAACAAATAGGTAAATTATGTCAGTTTATCAAAAGGAGGTTTAGTTGTTTACATTAGCTAAAGTTGTTACTAATACAATGACAAGTTACTGATGTCTTTTAACTGTGCTGCTCAGTATTTAAAGTATATGACATGGTGACAAAAAAATTAATGAATTGGTTCGTAGTTATGTTGTCTTTCAGACAGTAATCATTTCTAAGAGCCACAACACTGATGCTCTGTAGAGGAAGGGTCAGAGCAGACTCTACCTGCTGAGGAGACTGAGGTCATTTGGAGTCCAGGGAGCACTGTTAAAAACCTTCTACGACACTGTGGTAGCTTCAGTCATTCTTTACAGTGTGGTATGTTGGGGCAGTAGTTTATCTACAGCTGACAGGAATAAGCTGGATAAACTGATCAGGAAATGAAATGAAAATGAAATGAAATGCAAAAAATACTTTATTTATCCCAGAAGGGAAATTCAACGTTGTAGTAGTTTTTTGTTTTTTTTGTCCAACAATAAAAAAAACAATAATGATAAGGAAGGCCAGCTCTGTCCTGGGACGCACCCTGGATCCAGTACAGGTAGTGGGGGACAGAAGGACTCTGGTCAAAATAACATCTCTGATGGACAGAGTCTGCATGCATGAGTCCCACCTCATGCATGCAAATGTTACTGAACTGTAGAGCTCCTTCAGTGACAGACTGTTGCATCCTAAATGCATGAAGGAGCGTCCTTCCTCCCTGCAGCTGTCAGACTGTACAATCAGAACTGTTCCCAACAAACATAAAGGTTTACATCAGACCTAACCATCACCAATACTGCTGTAACTTGAACATTTATTTACAACAGACGGTACATAATAACTTATTTGAAGCTATGTTTACTTTTCATGCACAGTTCAATGCAAAATCTGTAATTTGCTAATTTAATTTTTTTCCATATGGTAAATGTCCTGTATTTGTATAGCGCTTTTCTAGTCATTCAGACCACTCAAAGTGCTTTAACACTACAAGGTTTTGCATTCACCCATTCACACAACCCGATATGTAAACCGGGGGGAGAGGGTAGGGGCTAACACTCACACAACCCGATACGCAGATCGGGGGGCAACATGGGGTTCAGTGTCTTGCCCAAGGACACTTCGACATGTGGCGGTGGAAGCCGGGATTGATCCACCAACCTTCAAATTAGAGGACGACCGCTCTAACCACCGAGCCACAGCCGCCTCCATATCCTAACTACTTTAAGAACTGCACAATATTGTTTTTAAATTTTTTATCATTTATTATTTTTTTAAATGTTTTATAACTATGGTAACATGGTGTAGATACTCCTTTTCTTCTTTTTGTTGTAAACATTGTTTGTGCTTGTGTTTGTATATCTCTTTGTTTGTTTGTTTGTTTGTTTGTTTATATATATCTGATGCTGCTGTTATGACCACATTTCCCCTCGTGGGACAATAAAGGATTATTCTATTCTATTCTATTCTATTCTATTCTATTCTATTCAAAAAATTATCCCAAAGCCGGTATCTTATTATACATTTTACTTAGTACCTGTCGGCTTGTGAAAGTCTATGTAAAGTTTGTTATTTAACAAAAAATGTACAGTTAAAGATGTTAAAATCAGAAATCTTGGTCCTGAAAGTGTTTTATGGTGGGCCCAGAGTCCTCTTTCAATTTAAATACAGTGGTCGACGGTATGCACGACCTCGGTGCCCAGCAGTTTTGTGCATACAAGCGTTGTGTGCAATTATTCGTCTGTGGTCATTTGGACTGTAAACACGGGTAGCAGTATTTGGTATTGACAACAGATAATCAGAAATTATGTAATAATGCAATTAAAATATTGTAAGGCAGTTAAGTGTTATCAGTTTTTGGCTTATTAATTTGTTTAAACTCAGTTTTCCATTATTATGTTCTCCTTGTGGAGCAACTTACTCAACATTTTGGGAAAAAAGACCCCCCAACCACGATAAGAAGGAAGCTTGGAGACGTTCGACAGGGGAGAGAAACATCAGCTTTTTGTGGAGGAGGTGAGACGTCTTGTCACACTTGCCTGTCCGGGAGTAGATCTTCAGCTGCAGGACCAGCTTGCAACAGATGCTTTCCTCAAAGGTTTACAGAACCAAAAAATGGCTTATGAAGTCATGAACCGTGACCCAGGGTCCCTCATAGCGGCGCAAAAGTTTTTTGAGGCCCATGAACATAACTATAAAGCTACTGTGGGGCAGGATGCTGATATAAAGAACAGAGCGAGACGTATTTCATGGGTTGATGAATCAGGCACTTGTGAGGATGCTGCAACAATATCTCGCAGAGTCCAAACTCCACAATATGTCACAACAGACCAGTTTTCTGTTCTAACAGAACAAGTGAAGATTTTGGTTCAAACAGTGGAGAACCTACGGCTGCAGGTTGGAAATCTTCAGCCTACGAATGCAGGACCCCAGCAGCCTAACATAACCCAAACCTCTGTACCAGAAAAATTGCAATGTTATCAGCAGGTTTCAACCCAGCAGGGGGCGCTCTCAGACCCCAAGCCCAAATCGCAAAGCGGCTGGCCCTTGTTTTAGATGTGGGGAAACGGGCCATTTTAGGAAGGACTGTTCAAGGTCGTCTAGCCCCGTGTCTGCAAACAACCATGGCAACAAATATACTAACTATCCACAGTAACCAGGTGAGGCTTTCAACCCAGATTCTCAACTACAAGGCCGGCAGATTGGCTGCACCAAAAAGAGAGGAGAAAGTCTGCAGATTCCTATGACCTTAAATGGTATCCCAACACAAGCTGTAGTAGACACTGGGGCAACTGTAATATCAGAGGAGCTGTACCAGAGTATTCTTCAGAAAAAAGACACAACACCTGCAGACCTGCATCAAACATACCTACTGAATGCAGGAATTGGGGATGGCATGAAGGTGAAACATGGACTCACAGTGACTTTTCAGATTGGATCCAAGTCCATTAGCTGGGAAGTGCATGTCGCTCCTATAAGAGACTCTATCCTCCTTGGATTAGATCTCATGAAAGCCCATGATGTTGTAATCTATACCCAAGGCAAGGTCTTCATAGGGGATGAACTTGTTCCCTCTCAGATTGTGGGAGAAAATGAGTCAGATTACTGTGTTGCAAGGGTGACTCTAGGAGAAACCACAATCATACCAGCTACATCTGAATATGTGGTGTGGGGTGAAGTTGAGAACCCAAAGCCAGGGGTTACAGCATTGTTGGAACCTTTAAACATTACAGAACATGTAGCCTCTGGGAGTGTTGTTGTTACCATGAAAGAAAGGGTGCCAATCAGGGTGTGCAATTTTTCAACCAAAAGAATAGCTCTGCCAAAAGGAGCGTGCCTTGGAGTTCTGGTTGAAACTTATCCTGAGCCCCCGTGCAAACCAGAATCTGACACAGGGCCTAGTCATGCAGAAGATGTGCCCCCACTAGTGTGTGAAACTGCATCAACAATATCAAAAATTCCAGAACACCTTCAAGGTTTGGTTGCAGCTACGAGTGAGGCCCTCAGTGATGAACAGGAACAGCGGTTCATTCAGTTACTCCTCCAATACCAATCCATCTTTGCCAAGAGTGACTCGGACCTTGGATTCCTGTCTGCTGTTACACACAAAATTGACACTGGGTCTGCTAGGCCAGTACGTCAACCTGTGAGGAGAACTCCTCTTGGATTCCAAGGTGAGGAGGAGGCTCATCTCAAGGCCATGCTGGCAGAGGGCGTCATCACACCATCGGCATCTGAATGGGCCTCCCCAGTGGTCTTAGCGGTAATCCACACACCACCTTACTCCTCCGTCCTTTTTGCCCACTGTTTGAATAGTCTTACCATCAAGGATGCCTACCCCCTACCTCAGATTGAGGAATGTCTTGATGTTGTTGGGGGAGCTACCACGTTCTCTACTGGCAAATTGCAGTAGATGAAAAAGACTGTGAGAAAATGGCATTCATCACTAAATGGGGCCTTTATGAATACACCAGGATGCCCTTTGGACTCTGTAATGCGCCAACCACATTTCAACAAGCAATGGAGCTCCTCCTAGGCGGACTCCAATGGGAGACTCTTCTCATCTACCTAGATGATGTCATTGTTATCGGCAATGGAGTGGACCAGAGCTTAGATCGCCTTGAGCTGGTTTTTCAGAAGTTTTAAAGCTATGGATTAAAGCTAAAGCCAACAAAGTGTCATCTGTTACAAGAACAAGTTCTCTTCCTGGGTCACCTGGTAAGTGGGGAAGGGATCAGGCCAAATCCTGCCCTCGTCAAGGATGTACAACAGTGGGACCCTCCCAAAAACTTGCCAGAGTTGCAAGCTTTTCTTGGACTGTGTAACTATTATCGTAAGTTTGTCCCAAGCTTTGCAGAGCTGGCAAGCCCCCTTCACAACCTTCTTAAAAAGGGAGCAGTGTTCTTGTGGACAGATGAGCACCAGAGTGCTTTTACAAAACTCAAAGAAAAATTGACCACCACCCCAGTTTTAGGTTACCCTAATGCTGAAGGGAGATTCATTTTGGACACTGATGCTTCCAATGACAGTGTCGGAGCTGTGCTGTCAAAAGTCCAGTGGGGGGAAGAGCGAGTTCTAACATATGTCAGCAGCCGCCTCACACATGCTCAAAAGAGGTACTGTGTCACTCGCCGCGAGTTACTTGCTGTTGTACGCTTCACACAACAGTTCCGTCATTATCTACTGGGTAGAAAGTTTTTACTAAAGACTGATCATTGCAGCCTCACTTGGCTTTTCTGGTTCAAATGTCCTGAAGGACAGCTAGCTCGCTGGCTTGAAGAATTAAGTCAGTATGACTTTCAGATTGTGCATCGAGCTGGTAGGCAACATTCTAATGCAGACGTCATGTCAAGATTGCCAGGAGACAGTATGGAAAAATTTGACTGTTATCGGGCAGGCATACATCTGTCAGATCTACCGTGTAAAGGGTGTAGGTATTGTCAGAGAGTTCACAAACAGTGGGCCAAGTTTGAAGATGATGTTGACAATGTAGTTCCATTAGCTGTGAGGTGCATTGAGGCCCAAAGCAATGAAATTGACAGCCCACAGGTGGAAGGGAATCCTCCATCTTCTTCACCTGAAAGCCCAGAAACCAACTGGATTGAGTCCCTTAGCACTGAACAGTTGGCAATATTGCAGAAGGCAGATCTTGTTCTTGCTACCCTTCACGCGTGGAAGGAGACAGGGGTACTTCCTACCAAAGAGGAGGTGATGTTGGAGAGTCCTGCAGTGAGGAAGTTCTGGCTCTGCTGGCCTCAAGTCAAACTGAGAAAAGGAGTTCTTTATTACTGCAGTCATGTCACAATCCTCCATACTCTGGTCATTTTGGAGAAGCCAAAACATTAGAGCGTGTGCGTCAGAGCTACCACTGGTATGGCATGGGTGGTGATGTTCATCTTTTTGTCAAAAGGTGCCCAGACTGCAACACATGCAAGTCTACCGGACCAAAGAAGAGAGCAAAACTGCAAGTTTACCAAGCTGGAACACCTCTGGATTTTTTGCATCTTGATATCCTTGGAACCTTCCCGGTGCCCAGCTAGGGTAACAAATACATCCTTGTTATCATTGATCAGTTCACAAGATGGGTTGAAGCTTTTCCCATCCTTGACCAAGGTGCTGAAACAACTGCAAGGAAATTGGTCTATGAATTTATTGCCAGATTTGGAGCACCCCTCGAGCTACATACAGATCAAGGTCGTAATTTCGACAGCACACTGTTTAAAAATGTGTGTCAACTTTTGCAGATAACTAAGACCCGGACTACCCCCTACCACCCTTCATCTAATGGACAAGTAGAACGGTTCAATAGAACACTGCTGCAAATGCTTCGTTGCTATGTGAATCAAGATCAGAGAAACTGGGACGAGCAACTGCCACTGCTTACTGCAGCGTACCGAAGTTCAAGGCATAAAGTTACAGGATTCACACCAAACAGGTTTATGCTGGGCAGGGAGGTCCATCAACCACAAGATATCCTGTATGGTACTGCGAAACTCGGGACTAAGGTAATTGAAGAAGAAGACTTCCTTTATAACCTGGAAGAAGGCTTAAAAGAAGTGCATAGGATGGCAAGAGATCATCTTCGTGCCGCACAAGAGCGACAGAAAAAGGTGCACGATGTTCAGGCGAATGAACACTTGTACAGTGTTGGAGATCTGGTATTTGTGAAAGATGACGCAAAGAAAAGGGGGTTGAGCCCTAAACTTCAAAACCAATGGAAGGGCCCCCTGATTGTTGCTGCCCGATTGGGCCCAGTACTTTACAAGATCCAAGGCACCAAGCGTAGCAAAGTGATACATCATGACAGACTCAAGCCTTATGACAGTGAAGTGATACCAGTTTGGGTTGCACGTCAAAGAAGTAAAATGCACCAGCAGCAACATAACCCAGAGGGACAACTGAATGAAGAGGATGTGTCCCTGGTGCCCTTCCTGCTCCTGCCACTTGATCCAAGTAAAGTGTTCCAGTTCGAGGATTCAGATGGACATCCGGGAAGAAGCCAAGGGGACCCAAACCCTGTGAGAAAAACTGTTATGACATCTAGAGGTCGTTTGGTTAAGAGACCAGCGAGATTTGGACATTAATGAGAATAACTAGAGCCAGACTCAGTTAACATTAAAAGTGTCCATGTAAGGTTAAGCTTTCAGAAATAATTTGTTCAGTATAGATTCCTTTTGTTTGAAATAGACACGTTTGATGACTTCATGTTTTAAAGGGGGGGGGGTAGTGTAAGGCAGTTAAGTGTTATCAGTTGTTGGCTTATTAATTTGCTTAAACTCAGTTTTCCATGCCAAGGTGAGAACATGGAATGCAACACTCTTATTAGATAAGTATCGCGAGCTTGTTGTCATCTCGTGTGTTTTTCTTTGCTGTTTCATGGCTTCCACTGCTCTGTTTATGGACACTGCTAAAGTGCTGTCTGTGACGGAGTTAGAGCTTGAAACCAACAGCCGTAAATCAATAGAAGATCTAAAGATCAGTGTAACTCACGTTCGTGTTGAAGGCAAGTAAAAGTGCTGCAAGAAGATTTCTTTGTCGTGTGTCTCCATTCCCACACATGTCACATAAACCGGAAGTGCAAGCACGACAATATATTAGGAGAATAAAACTCAAAAACAGACCGAGTTTTGTATACTCGTAGCAGATCTACTATGACACTGTAAGTAAACAGATTTGCCAGATACGCGCACATCCGTGACGACGATGGCACAGATTAGGTTACAGTTAGTAACAGAACTGTTTTCTATATCGGACATTAAGAACTCATGATCAGGCACTTAAAACTAGAACAAATGTTAAATTTGACACTATTTCACACTGAAGAAGTCGGTTATTATTTTTTGGCGACCGTCTCACAGCTTCAGCCAGAAGCACCAGACATGCGTGTGTAAACACCAGAGAAGCCTAGTTCCACACACCTAACGGCGAGAGTGTATGTGAGAACACCAGCGGAGGTGTACAGTCAAGTGCCTCCAAATGTTTTGTGCATATATCCATCGGAGCTGTGCATATAAGCAGATGGATTCTCTATGACACGGGAACGTGCCCAGCAGTTTTGTGCATATAAGCGTGTTGTGCATATAAGTGTTGTGCAAATAACCATCGACCACTGTATGACCACCACTTTATGTAAATTATTGAAATTGGATGATACACTTGAGTTAAAATTCCTTCACCTGGACTGTGATATGATCAGATTTCAGTAAGTAACTGATATACAACAAAAATATTTAAAGTTAAAATGTAATGTTTTTATGTGTAGTTTGATTCCTATATTTCTGAAAATTCCTTAACACAAAGTTCATGTCAATCACCTGTGGGGATGGAGAAAAAGAAGAGAGAGAAAGAACTTGGACAGTCAAGGAAAGGCAACAGGTTGGTCTAACATTAAAGCAGTACTAAATAACTTTTCTGCAGCTGTGTCTCAGACGGCCATTGCTGGAACCGGTGTTCTGTTGAAATACCTGTTGAGATGTGCAACCGACTCCTTCTGCACATGTGCCGTTCTACAGTCTTGACTTCAATAAAAAGATTTATCATTCTTTGCTTCTATATATTTACATAAATACATTTTACCTATCAAGTAAATTCTCCCAGGACTAAATATGTTATTTTTACTTTCTTTGCATTGTTACCCCTCCTTTCCACTGGATCCGTCAGCAACGCGAGTCGGCCGCGTCTCAGGAGCAACATGTCACGGCCCTTACACGGCGGTCCTATTTTCTACACAGTATGCTTCTGAAACGCGTCAAGTTCGACATTTTGGAAAGGGGAAGACGTCTGCCTTGAAGATCAAGGTTGAAAAACAGTTGAAAAACAGTTCTCACAACCTTGTTTGATTGAGGTGTGGTGAAGCAGAGACAATTGCTGAACAATGGCACTCGACGACTGGGTTTGTAGACCTGCTGTAAACTTTTCCAAAACCGAAATACTCTCAAGTTTCAAGTTTCAAGTTTATTTATTTATAAAGCGCCAGTTCATGACAAAGTCATTTCAAGGCACTTCACAGAAAAATCAATCAATTAATAATAAAACATTTTCTATCTAAGGAACCAGCCGATTGGGCTGAATTGTTATTTCAGCACAATCCCCCATCCTGAGCAAGCACAACTGGCGACAGTGGAAAGGAACGACTCCCTTTTAACAGGAAGAAACCTCTAGCAGAACCCGGCTCAGGATGGGCGGCCTTCTGCCTTAGCCGACTGGGGTCTGAGCTGACAGGAAAGAGACACAGACAAACACAGATGTATTTAGGCCAGTCGTCATGTCTATGGAAAGATAAACAGAGAAACAGTTAATGGCAGCAGTAACAATCAAAGCAATAACAATTTGATGGTTCTAGTGGGAATATTTCATCCCTTGTTTATGTGAGATACACCCTCCTCAGAGGCAGCCACAGTAAAGAAAGACAGCAGAGTGAAAAAAAATGTGGTCAGTATGTCCTCCGGCAGTCTAAACCTATAGCAGCATAACTAAAGGGAAAGCTCAGGAG
>SSNP01000384.1:87021-125530 GCA_006937955.1 Pachypanchax playfairii | reverse complement strand
TTTACATTCTGAGAGAAACCAACTGAATCCAAAAGATCATTAAAAGCTATATTCAAACTATCACTTTCAACATCAACATGAATATTGAAATCTCCCACTATAATGACTTTATCAGATTTCAATAATAGTTCTGATAAAAAGACTGAAAATTCAGACAAGAACTCAGAATAAGCACCTGGTGGACGATATACAACAACAAGTAAAATAGGTTCCTCTGATTTCCAATTTGGGTGAGAAATACTGAGGGTCATAAATTCAAAAGAAATATAACTAGTAACTGGTCTAGAGCTAATCAATAGACCTGACTGGAAAATAGCTGCTACTCCTCCTCCTCGACCTGTTGCTGGAGGAACATGAAGATTAAGGTAGTTAGAAGGAGTTGATTCATTAATACTAACATGATCCTCCTGCTGCAGCCAGGTTTCCGTAAGACAAAATAGATCAATATGATGATCAATTATCAGATCATTAACTAACAGAGATTTAGATGAAAGAGATCTAACATTCAGTAAACCACATCTAATGGTTTTATTTACAGGTTTTATATTAGTAACTGTATTTATTTTAATCAGATTTTTATTATTTATTTTTCTAGAACAAAATATTTGTTTATTTAATTTGAACCGTGGTTGAGCAGACACCGTCTCTATAGGAAAGTGGGAGGGTAACGACAGAGAAGCTGCAGAGAGGTGTGTAAGACTACAACTCTGCTTCCTGGACTGGAGCCTGGTCTGGACCCTGGACTGGACCCTGGATTGTCACGGTTTTGGAAAAGTAATAAATTCAGCCATATTTCTAGAAAGGAGAGCTGCACCATCCAAAGTAGGATGGATGCCGTCTCTCCGAATCAGTCCAGGTTTTCCCCAAAACGTCTGCCAATTATCGATAAAGCCCACGTTGTTATCGGGACACCACCTAGACAACCAGCGACGAAATGAAGACATACGACTAAACATGTCATCGTTTCTCAGATTAGGGAGGGGACCAGAGAAGATTACGGAGTCCGACATTGTTTTTGCAAAGTTACACACCGAAGCAACATTAATCTTAGTGACCTCCGATTGGCGTAACCGGGTGTCGTTACTGCCAACGTGAATAACAATCTTACTGTATTTACGCTTATCCTTAGCCAGCAGTTTCAGGTAGCCTTCTATGTCGCCCGCTCTGGCCCCCGGAAGGCATTTGACTATGGTCGCTGGTGTCTCTAATGCCACGTTTCGGACTATGGAGCTGCCAATAACCAGAGTCTGTTTCTCAGCGGGTGTGTCGCTGAGTGGGGAAAAACGGTTTGAAACGTGGACGGGGCGATGGTGAACCGGGGGCTGCTTAGGACTATGCTTCCTTCTGACCGTCACCCAGCCGGCCTGGGCTCCCGGCTGCTCGGGATTTGCCGGAGGACGGCTAAGGGAAGCTAGTCTCAGTGGCTCTGTGCTCGCTAAAGGAACCTGACTAACTGCTGGAGTCTCAAAAGCACGGAGCCGCTATTCCAAAACAGACAGCCTCGCCTCCAAAGCTACAAATAAACTACATTTGTTACACGTACCATTATCAGTAAAGGAGGCAGAGGAATAACTAAACATCTGACACACAGAACAGGTCAAGGCAGGAGACGGTGAAAGAGAAGCCATGCTAAGCTAAGCTAGGCTAGCTAACGAACAGTATTATAAAAATAAAAGCTAAGAGAAGTTTAAACCAAAGATTCCCTTAAGACAGGAGTGCAGAACAGCTAAGAGAGTAGTGCTTATGAACTACTAAGGCAAAAAATGACAGTAAATCAGTGGAAATCCGAAAAAATGCCAATAGAACAGACAAGACAGCAGCCAAACAGTGCAACCAAGACAAACAGGAAGTGACACAATACGTCTTACCGCCAGAGGGAGCAGCCCTCTGGATCTTTAAATGTCCTTCATATTTACATAAAACGGACAGAACATAAAACACAAACCTTTTGGAGCCATGTTGTAGTTTTTTTCTGCTTGTTGTTGTGTATACTGACGAAGTCATGTGTGATTTTGCTAACCTCGTGTGACTTTGTGCTCTTTTGGTGACAGCTGCTTCCCTGCTGCTACGCGCCTCATACGCACCCGGTGGAACGGGCCAAGCAGAAGCATACGCAAGCGAGACGTGCTGCTCCAGTAACGCGCTGCTTATGCGTCCGGTGGAAAGGAGGGGTTAGAGCAGGCATCTCCCACCCTGGTCCTCGAGAGCTACTGTCCAGAAGGTTTTAGATGTGTCCCTGCTCCAACACAGCTGAATCAAATGAATGACTCGTTAGCAGGCCTTTGCTAAACTTGATGGCTTGCTGAAGAGGTAATCCAGTTAATTGATTCAGCTGTGTTGGAGCAGGGACACATCTAAAATCTTCTGGACAGTAGCTCTCGAAGATCAGGATTGGAGATGCCTGGGTTAGAGCGACAGACAAATGTTTGGACACACCCAGAGGAGAGAGACCCAACAATGGCCGCCAAGGACCCAGAGGGCTTTTATATAGAAAATATCTGGGAAGGATCATAAAAATATGTTTAAATAATTACCAGTACACACTCGCCATAAAAAAAGAATACTGTATAAACTTCTAATGACATCTCATTATGAAATACACTCACCGGCCACTTTATTAGGTACACCATGCTAGTAACGGGTTGGACCCCCTTTTGCCTTCAGAACTGCCTCAGTTCTTCGTGGCATAGATTCAACAAGGTGCTGGAAGCATTCCTCAGAGAGTTTGGTCCATATTGACATGATGGCATCACACAGTTGGCGCAGATTTGTCGGCTGCACATCCATGATGCGAATCTCCCGTTCCACCACATCCCAAAGATGCTCTATTGGATTGAGATCTGGTGACTGTGGAGGCCATTTGAGTACAGTGAACTCAGTGTCATGTTCAAGAAACCAGATGATTCCAGCTTTATGACATGGCGCATTATCCTGCTGAAAGTAGCCATCAGAAGTTGGGTACATTGTGGTCATAAAGGGATGGACATGGTCAGCAACAATACTCAGGTAGGCTGTGGCGTTGTAACGATGCTCAATTGGTACCAAGGGGCCCAAAGAGTGCCAAGAAAATATTCCCCACACCATTACACCACCACCACCAGCCTGAACCGTTGATACAAGGCAGGATGGATCCATGCTTTCATGTTGTTGACGCCAAATTCTGACCCTACCATCCGAATGTCGCAGCAGAAATCGAGACTCATCAGACCAGGCAACGTTTTTCCAATCTTCTATCGTCCAATTTCGATGAGCTTGTGCAAATTGTAGCCTCAGTTTCCTGTTCTTAGCTGAAAGGCACCCGGCGTGGTCTTCTGCTGCTGTAGCCCATCTGCCTCAAAGTTCGACGTACTGTGCGTTCAGAGATGCTCTTCTGCCTACCTTGGTTGTAACGAGTGGTTATTTGAGTCACTGTTGCCTTTCTATCAGCTTGAACCAGTCTGGCCATTCTCCTCTGACCTCTGGCATCAACAAGGCATTTCTGCCCACAGAACTGCCGCTCACTGGATATTTTTTCTTTTTCGGACCATTCTCTGTAAACCCTAGAGATGGTTGTGCGTGAAAATCCCAGTAGATCAGCAGTTTCTGAAATACTCAGACCAGCCATTCTGGCACCAACAACCATGCCACGTTCAAAGTCACTCAAATCACCTTTCTTCCCCATACTGATGCTCGGTTTGAACTGCAGGAGATTGTCTTGACCATGTGTACATACCTAAATGCACTGAGTTGCCGCCATGTGATTGGCTGATTAGAAATTAAGTGTTAACGAGCAGTTGGACAGGTGTACCTAATAAAGTGGCCGGTGAGTGTAAGTTGTTAATTCGTACTATGGCGGCATTTTTCATCAGGGCAGCATAAATCATCAGAACACCACTTCCGGCTGTGAACCAAATTACTGAAGTTATTCAGTGTAATATAGGAGGACTAGAGGCATCCAGCGTGTCTAATATGAAGACGAACATGTTTTTGATGAGTATCCACTTAGACAAGTTTCAAAACAGTAACTTAATGTTTTAAAAGTTATTTAGTACTGCTTTAAGTGGAAGTGTAGGACAGCCACTTAAATGTCCTGTATCCTGCTTTTGTAAAGCTTTCAACGTCTGTGATAGGCACATATATGATAAAATGTTACCATTGGCATTATATAGTCTTCATTTGTCCTG
This sequence comes from Pachypanchax playfairii, assembly GCA_006937955.1. Lineage (NCBI taxonomy): Eukaryota > Metazoa > Chordata > Actinopteri > Cyprinodontiformes > Aplocheilidae > Pachypanchax > Pachypanchax playfairii. Next base: position 121,367 of record SSNP01000384.1, on the reverse strand, counting down.
AAATATAACTTATTGTCAGGTTCAGTGTATGGGCTGTGTTTTTGTGTCGGGTGAGTGATCCTCTGTTTCAGAGAAGATCTTCGCTGGAGAGCTGTGGCAGTCTAATGAGCAACACCTGGAGGAGATCTGGACTGATTGAGGAGCAGGCTGTACTTAAGATGCTGACAGCCCTTAATTCCTCGCCTGGTTGTTAACCTACACGGTACAATCTTTGAGCCAATCTAACTTCCAAGTTTCCTAGTGTGTTTTAGTATTTATTTGTGAACATTCCAGTGTTTTGATACACTGTTTTTTCCAGGATTCACCTCAGCCTGCTCCTCGTGTTCCCTCCTGAGTTTCCTTGTCTGTGTGCCAGTGGAACCCCGAGACCTTTGTGGACCCCTGTGTTACCGATCTCCTCCTCACTGCCTGCCTGCTCTTCAGCTCACTCACCCAGCACTGGATTCCACCTGTTGCACAGCTCCAAACCTGCCAAACCTTCGAGCTCCATCTTCATCATCCTCACGTGAGAGAAATCATTCACCTGCTGCATAATCCCCAGAACCATTTACAAGAATTACCGGCTAACAGATCTCTCATCTACAGTTCCTGGATCCTGTCCTCCCGAAGTCCTGAGCACCGAGCACCTTTCTATCACTTGTAAATATCTTGTAAATAAACCTGTCACTTATACACCAGAGAACGCTGTCTGTGTCTGAGTCTCGCATGTGGGTCAAACGCTTGCCAGACAACATGTCACTTATATCCTGGAGTTATTCTTCATCCTGGAAGTAAAACACTCAGTTTACCTAAAAACCCGAAACCAGACATACAGTTGGACTTCCGGACTAAGATGGCTGATTAGACCTCGAGCTCCTCAAACTAGGGCTACATTTTCCCCAGAAATTTAAGGTTATTGCTTTATCAACAGTGAGGGTTCAGTGTTATGGCTGGGGGTTCTAAGAAAAAACATAAGCAAATGCAAGAAACTACAGAAAAACAAGACTGTGAGCAAGAAACAGCACACGCTAACCTCGAGGAAGAAAATGGTGAGGTAACAACGCTAACACTGCATGAGACAATGCTAAATATTAGCAAGCAGATATGCGACTTGTGGACCGAGCTGAAAACTGATCTGGATGCTTTTAAGTCGGACTTTAAGCACGAAATGAAGCAAGAAATGACTCTGCTTAAACAAGACATACAACAGCAACTAACTGCAACCAAGAAAGCGGTGCAGGATCAGCGCAGCAAACTCGAGGAAGCCCAGACTCGAATAGCGAACCAAGAAACATAGTCAGCGGTAGCTAACAGTGCCATTAAGCAACTACTGAAGGAACAGAGAAGGATGATGGATAAGACAGATGATCAAGAAGCAACGGGAAGAAGAAACAATCTGAGGATATATGGAATACCGGAGGGAGAAGAAAAGAGCTCGACAATAACTTTTGTTGAAAACTTGCTTCGAAATGAAAAGCTAATCGACGAAGGCACCGACCCACAAATACAGCGAGCCCATCGCTCTCTGGGACCAAAACCCGGCGCAAACGCGCCTCCCCGATCTATTATTGTCAATTTTCTTGAGTTCAAGATCAAAGAAAATGTCCTGAGAAAAGCGTGGGCCAAGAAAATATTCATAAGAGACAAGCCTATATAATTCGACCATGATTATACTGCCGCGGTTGTACAGCAGCGTCGCGCATATAAGAATGTGAAGAGCGCTCTCAAGGAAAACGGGATCAGATTCCAATCACCTTTTACGAAGCTGCGGATTCATTGGGACACAGGACCACAGGTTTACAACAATCCAGGAGAAGCCGTGCACGCGATGAGGCACAAGGGAATCGAGGTGGAGCAACTCCAAGAGCGGGGATGACAGGATACAGACGCCCTATTGGAACAGCTGGAGAGCGCATCGCCATGGCAACTTGTCCCTCAACGGAGCGACAGGGATCCAACTCAGCGCGCACGTGAACGACTTCAAGAGTATCAGCACAACTCCGTCTGACTTTTGAAAAGAGGGCTCTGAAGGTACTTTTGATCTATTTTATTTCCAAGCTAGTTCAATAAGTGCTTTCAATGAGCACTAATGCTGGAAGATAATTTAGTTTATTGCTTGCTTAATACATTTTTGCGCCCTGCTTTGATGGGGGACTGATTTGATCTGGAATGAGTGATACTCCAAGTGAATTATTCACTAGTTCTGGAAGGGGGCTCTCGTGGTTACGAGATTTTCCCCCAATATTGGGAGGATTACCCAGAGTGTATTACAAATACATCTCTTTAGAAGTCAATTTCTGTTTTTGTTCTACTGTATATAGTTCAAGTTGGTTTGTGTTTGTTTATGTTGTTTTACTTATGCTGTGGAGGTTTTTGGAGGAGGAAAATCATTTAATCATATTAAGGTGACTTTATGGCACAGAAACTTGAGATAATGTCACTTAATGTCAATGGCCTTGGTGATGTAATTAAAAGGGCCAGAGTGATGGCAAAAATTAAGAAAGAAAATAGACATTTTGTTTTTTTACAGGAAACCCACTTATCACCACAAGAGCATCAAAAATTGAAAAAATTTGGATACAAGAGAATTTACTCCAGTTCTTGTACTCAGAGCCACAAAAGAGGGGTTGCAATCCTCATTTCTAACTCTTTAAAATTTGAAGTATATAAAGTAATTCAAGATAAAGAAGGCTGTTATGTTATAGTGAAGGGAAAAGTTGAAAATAGCCTCTTGACCTTGGTTTGTGTATATGCACCTCCAAACAATGATAAATCCTTTTTTAAAAATCTATTTGACGTGATCGCACTTGAAACCGAGGGAATCTGCATTTGTGGTGGGGATTTTAATTTTATATTAAATTATAATTTGGATACAACAAGTCAAAATAGACCTAAAAAACATCTAACAAAGTTTTTGAATACAACTCTTGAAGAAATGGGACTAGTAGATGTATGGAGGCAAATGCACCCATCCCAAAGAGATTACACACATTATTCCATACCCCACTCTGTACATACACGAATTGATTACTTTCTGATGGGAAAAGAAGCATGTTACAGAGTGTTGGAATGTAATATAGGAGTAGCTGATATCTCTGACCACAATGCAATTTTCTTGAAGATTCAAACAGATGCCTCTCCAAAAAACTTGGTGTGGCGGCTCAATGTGGGCATTCTTAACAATGAGACAGTAGTGAATGATTTGAATCAAGAAATTGATACATTTCTTAATGAAAATGATAATGGGGATGTCAACCCCTCAATTCTTTGGGACACATTAAAAGCTGTGATGCGGGGAAAATTAATAGCAAAGACCACTCAACTTAAGAGAATTAAAAAAGAAAAATATGAAAACTTAACTAATACATTGAAAGAGTTAGAGCAAAAATACAAAATGAAAAAAGAACTGAATGTTCAAAAACAGATCACTGAAGTTAAAACTCAAATAGAAGAACTACTTAATCAGGAAGTGGAATAGCGCTACAACTGGTGGCAGCTTGTTGGAGTAGCTCTGTGACTTTGCTAGCACTTGCTAGCATTTTTTTGTTCTTTTTGAGTATTTCTTGCTAGTTTTTTCTTCTGGAAATATTTTCTAAATACTTTTCTTCTGATTTGGATGCTGTGCTGATCGGGTTTTTTGCTGGATTTGTCACTTTTTTGCCACTTGTTATGATGCGTAACCATGGCAACAAGAGACTTGTTTACAAGAAAGAGCAGCTAACTGACATTTCTGAGGCTGAAATAATCCTCAAATTGAAACTCTGGATCCCTGATGAGCTCAAAAGAAGAAGACGTGGATGCAGAACAGGAGCACAGTGAAGAGAGAGAAAGAGGAAGTTTAAACCTTGACTTCCATCAGTCATACTGACAAATGTGAGATCTCTTTGCTAAATGCATTTGCAAAATGGATGAACTTGAAGCTCTGCTGAAGACCCAGCCAGAGTATCAGGAATGCAGCATCATGTGTTTTACTGAGACGTGGCTAAAGGAACATATCAGGGACTCCAGCGTCTCTCTGCCTGGCTTTCAAACAATATGAGCAGACAGAGATTTGAAGAGGAGCTGCAAAAGAAGAGGAGTTTGTCAGCTGATCACATCTGCAGTCACCTGTTGGGGAAGCAGCATCAGAGCAAGTGACATGAAGAGGCTGAACAGATGGATAAAGAGGACTGATTCTGTCATGGAGACTGAACTGGAGTCTCTTGAGTTGATTGTTGTTGAGTTACTGTGTTCTGAAGAGGATGATGAGGGTTTTCCATCATGTTCTCCATCCTCCTTTGGACAGAGTGTCTTCAGTCAGAAGATTCTTCATAATCCGCTGCAGCACAGACCGCTACAGGAGATCCTTCCTGTCCACACCTAGAACCCTCTACAGGAGATCCTTCCTGTCCACAGCTAGAACTCTCTATGGCTCCCTGAAAAAGAACTGAGCTACAACAACACTTGAATTTCCTTTCGGGGATTAATAAAGTATTTTGGATTTGATTGATTGATTTGAGAAAAAAGCAAGATATGTGAAACGAAGTTATTACGAACTTGGCCCCAAATCAGCCAAATTACTTGCTCGTAAATTACGGAAACAACAGACAGACTCCTCAATTCCTAAAATTAAAAATCCAACATCTCAAAAGGTAGAAAATAAACCTGAGGAGATAGAAAAAATCTTTAAGGAGTATTACCAAAAATTGTACTCACAAGATGGTATTGTAAACAAACAGAATATGAGGGACTTTTTGAACTCACTAGACTTGCCCAACATTGGAGTTATACAAAATCAAATTATTAATAAAGAAATAACTCTAGAGGAATTAAATAAAGCCTATGGAAGACTGAGGACTAATAAAACCCCGGGCAGCGACGGATTCCCTGCAGACTGGTACAGAGTATTTCAAGACAAATTGAGCCCAATATTGTTGAGATCTTTTAATTGGACAATGAAGGAAGGCCGAGTTCCTCCATCTTGGAACTATGCAATTATATCTGTTATTCCTAAAGAAGGAAAAGATCCATTGGACTGTGCCAACTATAGACCAATATCAATCTTAAATACAGATTACAAACTTTTTACTTCAATTATTGCTAAAAGATTAGAATCCTTTATTACAGAACTGATTGATGAGGACCAGTGTGGCTTTATGCCTGGCAGACAAACACAGGACAATATTAGAAGAACTTTACATATAATTCACAAAATAACAGAGATAACCTAAGTGCAGCCCTTATAAGTCTGGATGCTGAAAAGGCATTTGACAGGGTGGGGTGGGAGTTCCTGTACCTGACTTTGGAAAGATTTGGGTTCAACCAAGACTCAATAAAAATCATCAAAGCAATTTATCAACAACCTACAGCCAGAATTAAACTAAATGGATCTCTAACAGCTGATTTTCCTCTGAGCAGGGGAACAAGGCAAGGCTGTTGTTTAAGCCCTACCCTCTTTGAGCTGTATATTGAACCCCTGGCTAAGGCAATTCGACAAGAGGTGGGCTTAAAGGGGATTACAATAGGACAATATGAACACAAGATAGGACTATTTGCCGACGATGTAATGTTATATATGCAGGATTTGGACACATCTCTACCTAAACTCTTGGAAATAATAGAAAAATTTCACCTGTGCTCGGGATACAATCTGAATATCACAAAAACGCAAATACTTCCCTTTAATTATTCACCAGGAAAAGAAATCAAAAAGAAATTCAATATAAACTGGAAAAGAAAAACGCTTAAGTATTTAGGGGTAAATTTAACTAAAAGTAATGAATTATTATATGAAGCAAATTATGAACCCTTAAATGAAAATATAAAAAAAAGACTTAGAAAAATTGTCCACCTACCCACTGGATTTAGTGTGATAAAAATGAATACACTACCAAGGCTAATGTACTTGTTCCAGTCTATACCGTTAGAAATTCCTACTAAACAATTTGCACTATGGGATAAAACTGTTTCAAGATTTATTTGGGGTGGTAAACAACCGAGAGTACGGTACTCCACCTTGCAATTGCCAAAAGAGAAAGGTGGAATGGCATTGCCAAATCTAAAACTGTATTTTCAGGCAGCACAAATTCGTCCTTTGTGTTTATGGTGTGACACTTTATATACTGGGCTCCGGGAACACCATCCTCGAGAGGGGTTGGACCTTGTTCCACTCTGGAGTTGCTCCTGGTGAGAGACGCCGAGCAGGTGTGGGAATACTCATTGCCCCCCGACTTGGCGTCTGTACGTTGGAGTTCAACCCGGTGGACGAGAGGGTAGCCTCCCTCCGCCTTCGGGTGGGGGGACGGGTCCTGACTGTTGTCTGTGCCTACGGGCCGAACAGCAGCTCAGAGTACCCACCCTTCTTGGAGTCCTTGGGTGGGGTGCTGGAGAGCGCCCCTCCCGGGGACTCTATCGTCCTTCTGGGGGACTTCAACGCTCTCGTGGGCAATGACAGTGAGACCTGGAGGGGCGTGATTGGGAGGAACGGCCCCCCTGATCTGAACCCGAGTGGTGTTCTGTTGTTGGACTTCTGTGCTCGTCACGGATTGCCCATAACGAACACCATGTTCAGGCACAAGAGTGTCCACCTTAACACCTGGGATCAGGACACCTTGGGCCGCAGTTCGATGATCGACTTTGTAGTCGTGTCGTCGGACTTGCGGCCCCTTGTCCTGGACACTCGGGTAAAGAGAGGGGCGGAGCTGTCAACTGATCACCACCTGGTGGTGAGTGGGCTCAGATGGCGGGGGAGGATGCCGGTCAGGCCTGGCAGGCCCAAACGAGTCGTGAGGGTCTGCTGGGAACGCCTGGCGGAGTCCCCTGTCAGAGAGAGCTTCAACTCTCACCTCCGGGAGAGCTTCAACCATGTCCCGAGGGAGGCGGGGGACATAGAGTCCGAGTGGGCCATGTTCCGCGCCTCTATTGTCGAGGCTGCTCATCAGAGCTGTGGCCGTAAGGTTGTCGGTGCTTGTCGTGGCGGCAACCCCCGAACTCACTGGTGGACACCGGCAGTGAGGGAAGCCGTCAAGCTGAAGAAGGAGTCCTATCGGGCCTTTTTGGCATGTGGGACTCCAGAGGCAGCTGACAGGTATCGGCAGGCCAAGCGAGCTGCGGCTCGGGTGGTTGCTGAGGCAAAAACTCGGGCGTGGGAGGAGTTCGGAGAGGCCATGGAGAAGGACTTCCGGATGGCTTCGAGGAGGTTCTGGTCCACCATCAGGCGTCTCAGGAGGGGGAAGTGGTGCACCGTTAACACTGTATACAGTGGCGATGGTGGGCTGCTGACCTCGACTCGGGACGTCGTTGGTCGGTGGGCGGAATACTTCGAAGACCTCCTCAATCCCACCAACACGTCTTCCGATGAGGAAGCAGAGTTTGGGGACTCGGGGATGGACTTTTCTATCACTGGGGCTGAGGTTGCTGAGGTAGTTAAGAAGCTCCTCAGTGGCCGGGCCCCGGGGGTGGATGAGATTCGCCCGGAGTTCCTTAAGGCTCTGGATGATGTGGGGCTGTCTTGGCTGACACGCCTCTGCAGCATTGCGTGGACATCGGGGGCGGTGTCTCTGGACTGGCAGACCGGGGTGGTGGCCCCCCTTTTCAAAAAGGGGGATCGGAGGGTGTGTTCCAACTACAGGGGGATCACACTCCTCAGCCTCCCTGGTAAAGTCTATTCAGGGGTTCTGCAGAGGAGGGTCCGTCGGATAGTCGAACCTCGTATTGAGGAGGAGCAATGTGGTTTTCGTCCTGGCCGTGGAACAATGGACCAGCTCTACACCCTCTTCGGGGTCCTGGAGGGGGCATGGGAGTTCGCCCAACCAGTCTACATGTGCTTTGTGGATCTGGAGAGGGCGTTCGACCGTGTCCCCCGGGGGCTCCTGTGGGGGGTGCTCCGGGAGTATGGGGTACCGGACTCCCTGGTACGGGCAGTCCGGTCTCTGTATGACCGGTGTCAGAGCTTGGTCCGCATTTCCAACTGTAGGTTGGATCCATTTCCGGTGAGGGTTGGACTCCGCCAAGGCTGCCCTTTGTCTCCGATCCTGTTCATCACCTTTATGGACAGGATTTCTAGGCGCAGCCGAGGTGTTGAGGGGATCCGGCTCGGCGACTGCAGGATTGGGTCTCTGCTTTTTGCAGGTGACATGGTTCTGTTGGCTTCGTCGGGCCGTGATCTGCAGCTCTTGCTGGGGTGGTTCGCGGCTGAGTGTGAAGCGGCGGGGATGAGAATCAGCACCTCCAAGTCCGAGGCCATGGTCCTCAATCGGAAAAAGGTGGAGTGCACTCTCCGGGTCGGGGGCGAGGTCTTGCCCCAGGTGGAGGAGTTTAAGTACCTTGGGGTCTTGTTCACGAGTGAGGGGAAAATGGGGCGTGAGATCGACAGGCGGATCGGTGCGGCATCTGCAGTAATGCGGACCCTGCGTCGATCTGTCGTGGTGAAGAAGGAGCTGAGCCAGAAGGCGAAGCTCTCGATTTACCGGTCGATCTACGTTCCTACCCTCACCTATGGTCACGAGCTCTGGGTAGTGACCGAAAGAATGAGATCGCGGGTACAAGCGGCCGAAATGAGTTTTCTCCGCAGGGTGGCCGGGCTCTCCCTTAGAGATAGGGTGAGAAGCTCGGTCATCCGGGAGGGGCTCAAAGTAGAACCGCTGCTCCTCCGCATCGAGAGGAGCCAGATGAGGTGGCTCGGGCATCTGGTCAGAATGCCTCCTGGACGCCTCCCAGGTGAGGTGTTCCGGGCACGTCCCACCCGACCCCGGATAAGCGGAAGAAGACGGACGGACGGACTTTATATACTGCGAGGTGGAAGACCATTGAAACATGTATACCCCATTGTAAAGTCCAAACACTGCTGGGGGAGGAGACTTTGGAGGGCACTGTGCAGAGGACTCTCAACCCCATTGTAATATTTTCATTGCAAATATGGTTCTCTCTTATCAAACAATTAAAATTGAGAGGTCACCAAAAAATACTTAAATGGATAGCTTATGACAAAAGCTTTAAGCCGGCTGATTACGACAATGTCTTTAAAGAGTGGATGGAAAGGGGGTTGACAGCCTTCTGTACAGCAACAACAAAAAACAAGATGAAGAGCTTTCAGGAGCTGAAGAACACCTATGACCTAGAGAATAAAGACCTATTCAGGTATATACAGCTAAGAGATTTTTATTGTAAGTAAGTTAAAAGTATATCTCCTGACAAAACTGTAAATTCACTTATAGATATAATGTCTGGTGCCTACCAACATAAGACTACTAAATTAGTGTCCAAGCTCTACCAGAGTCTTGTTGAAAATCTGAAACACACCTCTCTATACAGTGGGGCAAAAAAGTATTTAGTCAGCCACCAATTGTGTAAGTTCTCCCACTTAAAAAGATCAGAGAGGCCTGTAATTTTCATCATAGGTATACCTCAACTATGAGAGACAAAATGAGGAAAAAAAATCCAGAAAATCACATTGTCTGATTTTTAAAGAATTTATTTGCAAATTATGGTGGAAAATAAGTATTTGGTCAATAACAAAAGTTAATCTCAATACTTTGTTATATAGCCTTTGTTGGCAATGACAGAGGTCAAACGTTTTCTGTAAGTCTTCACAAGGTTTTCACACACTGTTGCTGGTATTTTGGCCCATTCCTCCATGCAGATCTCCTCTAGAGCAGTGATGTTTTGGGGCTGANTCCAGAGATTTTCTATGGGGTTGAGATCTGGAGACTGGCTAGGCCACTCCAGGACCTTGAAATGCTTCTTACGAAGCCACTCCTTCGTTGCCCGGGCGGTGTGTTTGGGATCATTGTCATGCTGAAAGACCCAGCCACGTCTCATTTTCAATGCCCTTGCTGATGGAAGGAGGTTTTCACTCAAAATCTTACGATACATGGCCCCATTCATTCTTTCCTTTACACGGATCAGTCGTCCTGGTCCCCTTGCAGAAAAACAGCCCCAAAGCATGATGTTTCCACCCCCATGCTTTACAGTAGGTATGGTGTTCTTTGGATCCAACTCAGCATTCTTTCCCCTCCAAACACGACAAGTTGAGTTTCTACCAAAAAGTTCTATTTTGGTTTCATCTGACCATATGATGTTCTCCCAATCCTCTTCTGGATCATCCAAATGCTCTCTAGCAAACCGCAGACGGGCCTGGACGTATCCTGGCTTCAGCAGGGGGACACGTCTGGCACTGCAGGATTTGAGTCCCTGGCGGCGTAGTGTGTTACTGATGGTAGCCTTTGTTACTTTGGTCCCAGCTCTCTGCAGGTCATTCACTAGGTCCCTCCGTGTGGTTCTGGGATTTTTGCTCACCGTTCTTGTGATCATTTTCACCCCACGGGGTGAGATCTTGCGTGGAGCCCCAGATCGAGGGAGATTATCAGTGGTCTTGTATGTCTTCCATTTTCTAATAATTGCTCCCACAGTTGATTTCTTCACACCAAGCTGCTTACCTATTGCAGATTCAGTCTTCCCAGCCTGGTGAAGGTCTACAATTTTGTTTCTGGTGTCCTTTGACAGCTCTTTGGTCTTGGCCATAGTGGAGTTTGGAGCGTGACTGTTTGAGGTTGTGGACAGGTGTCTTTTATACTGATAACGAGTTCACACAGGTGCCATTAATACAGGTAACGAGTGGAGGACCAAGGAGCCTCTTAAAGAAGTTACAGGTCTGTGAAAGCCAGAAATCTTACTTGTTTGTAGGTGACCAAATACTTATTTTCCACCATAATTTGCAAATAAATTCTTTAAAAATCAGACAATGTGATTTTCTGGATTTTTTTTCCTCATTTTGTCTCTCATAGTTGAGGTATACCTATGATGAAAATTACAGGCCTCTCTGATCTTTTTAAGTGGGAGAACTTACACAATTGGTGGCTGACTAAATACTTTTTTGCCCCACTGTATGTCAAAACTAAATGGGAGCATGAATTGCAAGTTGACATCACAGACGATGAATGGTATCAAATTTGTTGTTTACTTCAGACCTTTACGAACTCCCAGCAGTGGAGAGAATTTAACTGGAAATGTTTCATTAGATTTTTTATCACCCCAAAGGTGAAATCTAAACAGTTTGGAACCCCGCAACCTTGTTGGAGGAACTGTGGAGATATGGAAGGAACTCACTCCCATATCTTCTGGTCCTGCCCTGCAATTCAGCCATTTTGGGCAATGGTCATAAAAACATTACAAAGAATATTGGGATATAATGTTCCAAATGAATGCAAGGTTTTGTTTCTTGGTAACATTAATAGATGCGTACTGAAGGAAGATATGTATTTAACAAAAGTTTTATTGACTGCTGCACGCAAGACTATTACTAAACTATGGTTAAAACCCAATACGCCTAATGAACAACAATGGACAAATGTAATTCAGGAAATCTATTGTATGGAAAAGTTGACATACGTATTAAAAGTTAAAGAACCGATCTTTAAGAAAAATTGGGGAAAATGGACTGCATACGTAGCTCTGAATTAATCGTTATGATTATTGTTCTACGCCTCTGCCACTGCCACAGATAATCCTGTACTGAAGTCTGAAATTGACCGTTTGGAACTTCTTCCCTATCTTTGTGTATAGAAGTATTGTTTGCATATGTAAATGTGAAGATATCTGTATGTAATTGTATACATGTTTGGATGTATATACATATACTGTACATATGGATAGTATTGAAGGACTTAACTCCTCCTCCACCACAGTAACTTATGTTCATCTCTTATCAATGTTAAGATTAAAAAAAAATAAAGTAATAAAAAAAAAAAAAATTGTGACATATTTCCTAATATTTTTGCTTATAAAGCAGTTTAAAACAACCAGCACTGGACCAAAATGCTGTACTGTATATTAATAAATGGATTAGTCAGTCCTAAAAAAAAAAAAAAAAAGAAAAAAAAAACCCGAAACCAACCTCTACCCCCGAGTGCTGCCTATTTCATGACGTAGCGTTGAATCTGTTGTTCAGATGTTATATTATATTTCCAGTACAGAGAATGTATTGAACAATGTTTCTGTTCCATGGCGTTACATTATTTGTTTTTTGAATGAGCTCATCACCTGCTGTGAATTGTAACAATAAATAAGTGATTTAAATTGTACAAAGCCTTTATTACACAGTCATGACATCAGACTTAAGCATTTAAAAGAAATACTACGTCTGGGAGGGTGGCGGGGCTGTTATACTCCCGCATGCCCCTCAGAAAGTAGGTTAGGGTTAGCTCCTGCCTGTAACCCCTCCTTTCAACTGGACACGTCAGCAGGGCACAGCATTTTGCTCGCACAATCAGTCGTGTGTCCCTTCTCACCAGGAGCATTGACTTTAATGGCTGCTATCAGCCACATATTATACATCACTAACATTGCACATCTGTTGCGCGTTCAGTGGAAAGGAGGGGTAAGCAAACAGAAATGGGTCCAGATTAGCCTGGACATGGGTGAGAAGTGACTCCTTCAATTTTTTTTTCAAATGACTTCATGACCAAAAAAGTATGTGCAACTGGTCTAAAGTAATTTGGAGATTTAGGAGATGTATATATTAGGTAATGAAACAATGATGAGTCTTTCCAAAGTAAAGGGACCTTGTGAAGCTGGAGGGACACTGAATATTTCCAAAAACTGTCAGTTCATCAGTAAAATCACAAAGGTTAGAACAGTTAAAAAAGAATGCAGCCTATGGGGGGTAAAATTTGGGCCAGTGTTTTCTTTACACCAGCCCCAAGCCCAGTTAAATGCAGAGGGTTGAGTCAGAAAGGGCATCTGATGTAAACCTTATGCTATGTTGAAAGTCACAAGCCAGATTTCCATACCAGATCGGTTGAGGTCCAGGTTAACAATGACTGCCAACAGTGCTGTTAACCTGCAGGGTGCTGATGGACACTGTGCTATTGTGGGTTGAAGGAGGAGAGGAGGAAGGCGTGTTCATAGACAAAGAGAGAAAAGGAAAGTCAAGAGTCTAGGACTGAGAGTTGGACTTCAGATCATTTGCCTTTGATCCTCGTTCAGAGGATCCAATCTCATCACCATCCACTGATCCTGCTCATCATCCCGAAGTAAGCTCAAGGCTGCTCCAACGCGCTGCATCATCCTCCTCACTGGCTTTCGTCCCGTTTCTGCCTCAGCATCTGAGTTGTGCAAATAAAGACTATGTTGTACACATGATCACGCCTGCCGTGTGTCCTGACACACAACACGGAAGAGCATGACGCAAGGAGGATGGTGCAGCGTGTCGGAGCAGCCTTGAGTTAACTTCAGGAGCCAGGTGGTTTCTCCACCTGTGATGGTGAGCAAGCAGAGTGGAGAAGCTGGAGTGGACGGCGGTGAGATCGGATCAGCCTCTGAATGAGGATCAAAGGCAAATGATGAGAAGATCTGGCGCTCTTGTCAGGAATGTAGGAACGATGACTGAGCGATGAGCAGGTGAGACCTGAGACGAACACTGTGAGTAGTTCCAAGTACACCTGGCTGCAGCCCCCCCTGAATTTCCTTGCTCTTTGAAAGCAGCCAAAAGGCAATGCTCTGAAAAAAAGTAGTGTGTGTGAAAAGTGAGAAGGCCAAAAATTAGTAACATTCATAAAGACAAAGCACATTGTCAAAGAGTCTCATCTTTGCCGTCTCAGACAAGGCACGGTGACAAAGAGTCCTTGCAGTCTGGTGATCTCAGAAATACCATGACGACCACATTCCTATCAACGTGCCTATAAGAGTCTTTTTGCATCTGCCTTTGTATTTGTCTAAATGCTCTCACTTCATGCATGATTTTATGGAATAAATTCTTCTTTATAAAGACTCACTCGCCTCAATTATTTTAACCAAAATCTCAGCCACAACAAAAGCCAACTCTGGTTAAAGACCCGATCGAATTGGCCGCAAATATTCCCGAACGTCTGTCTGAAAACGGCTTATGTGTATGTCTAGCTTATATACTTTCATCTAGCGCCCCCCAGTGGCTGCCTCGGGAGAGTGAAAATATGTCTCCAAAGTAATTTTCGTTTTACTTGTGCTCCGTACTTGTATAATGACAATAAATCTCATTCATTCAACTGCAGTGGATTTTGAAATGTGTTTGTTTGCTTATTAAGGTGCACCAATATAAGTATCTCCAAGACTTTCATGATGTGGGGTGTTAAGGCAACAGGCCTGTAGTCGATAGGGGACAATGGGTGAGATGTCTTTGGTACTGGAACAAGGCAGGATGTTTTCCATGGTCAGGCTGAGGTTGAAGATACGCTGCAGAATTCCACATAGCTGATCTGCACAAGCCTTTAGGACTCTGGGACTAACACCATATGGACCTGCTGCCTTGTTCCTGTTCAGTCTCTCCAGCTGCTTCTTCACCTGACTGCTAGATAAAGACAAGTGGGATGTGGAAGCAATGAGGACACCAGCTTCTTTTGATGTTGGAGATGATGGAAAAGCACCAGAAACAGGATCCATGATCGAGGTAGAAGGTGAGACAGTTAAGGTGTAACAGGGAAGCTGTCACTATGTACATTTACCCATTCACACAACCCTATATGCAAATCGGGGTCAAAATGGGGTTCAGTCTCTTGCCCAAGGACACTTTGACATGTGGTGGTGGAAGCCAGGACTGATCCACCACCTTTCAGGTTGGAAGACAACCGCTCTACCCACTGAGCCACAGAAGCCTCTCTCTCCGCCTCCCCCCCAACTATCAAGCAGTATGTTAGGTGCCAAATGAGGGACAATAGGACGCTGGACTTAATGTTTTCAAATGTGAAGGACGCTAACACCTCCTTCCCCTTCCCCCTACTCAGATGCTCAGATCACAAACTCATACGTCTGATCCCCAATACACAACAAGGGTGAGAAGTCAAGTCATGTCAAGTCAACTTTATTTATATAGCGCTTTAAGAACAGCGGCAGCTGATACAAAGCGCTGAACAAAGTTAAACAAATAAAAACACCATGTCACGTTTGGTGGAGGTTTTAATGTTGGACCAAAATGCAGTGAGGAGGAACACAAAACTAAAGTGCAACAAAAAGTTTAATGAGAACTAAAAATGCTGACGGGGCAGCAAAACAACTTACATGGGGGATGAAAAGTAATCCATGGGGGGAAAATATATCCAGATGCAGAGACAGGGGGGAAGACGGTCATGTGGAGACATGATAAAGGAACCCGTGAACAAAGTCCTCACATGGTGCGGCGGACGACCAGCGCAGAGGCACCAAGGAACCCGGAGGAACGCTCCAGGAGACGGGACACAGACAGAGTGACGTTGGGGACTACAAGGTTTTAGCAACAACAGACCGACGCTGATTAACAGGCACAAGAGGTTTAAATACAAACACCAAACTGATTACAAACACAGAACACCTGGGAACACTGGCAGAGAATGAAACAGAGGAGCTAATCAATAACAAGACACATCTGAAAGGAAAAACACTAGACTGAAGAGACAAGCTGACAAAATACTGAATGACACATAAGGAGAACAGGAAGTAGAGACATAACCAAAATAAAAGCAAAACAGGAAACTAGATGACTAAGGAAAATAAAAGCATAACATGACATAAGACACCGGATGAGAACAAAAGGAAAAAACAGCTACTGACAACCCCCGAAGTACAGAACATAATAAACCAAAACCCCAAGACCTGACACACCACAAAAGAATGTGAAACATTAAACATATATGAACAATAAAAACAAAGACTTGAAATAACAAGATAAAGATAGAAAGGCTCAAGATGGGGGAAAGCCAAGGCAAACAAGTAGGTTTTACGTTGAGACGTAACGACAGCCAGAGACGAGGCTTGTCGAATCTGTAGCGGTAGCAGGTTCCACAACCTCGGACCTGCCACAGAAAATGCTCTGTCCCCCCACATCCTCCAGCGAGACCGTGGCACCTTCAGCAGCACCAACTCAGTCGACCAAAGGGAGCGAGCTGGAGCATGGAGCTGGAGAAGCTTCGAAAGATAGGAGGGGGCCAGAGCATTTAAAGATTTAAAAACATATAAAAGAATCTTAAAATGTATGCGGTAAGTTATGGGCAACCAATGCAGAGACGCCAGGATGGGGAAATATGATCTCTTTTTCTGGTGTTTGTCAAAAGCCGTGCTGCAGCATTCTGGACCAATTGGAGGCGTGAAAGATGTTTTTGAGGTATGCCAAATAAAAGTGCATTACAGTAATCTAGTCTGCTGGTGATGAAAGCATGGATTACTGTTTCCAGGTCACACCGGGTTAAAAAATGTTTAGCCTTTGCTAAACGCCTGAGATGGAAAAAGCTGGCCTTCACAGTGGCACTTATCTGTCTGTCCAGGTTCAGCATGCTGTCCAACTGGACACCAAGACTAGTGACCACCGATTTTGTCTGTTTGGACAGAGGACCAAGATCAGCAGCTAAAGGCTGATGAGTGGGGGGGTTAAAAACTATAATTTCTGTTTTGGTGTCATTTAAGTGTAAAAAGTTCTGCGACATCCAGGTTTTGACATCCTCAAGGCAGGCTAACAGACCTACCAAGGCCAAAGGATCCTTGTGGTTAAATGGCACATAGATCTCAGTACCATCTGCATACAGATGAAAAGCACATTTATGGTTCCTAAAGATTTGTCCCAGGGGGAGGAGATAGAGTGAAAAGAGCAAAGGCCCCAGAATGGACCCCTGGGGGACACCACAAGATAAGGAAGCAGGGGAAGACTGGGACCGACCACAACGCACAGAGAAAGTCCTGTCAGAAAAGTAGGACCTAAACCATTCCAATGCCATGCCTTTAATGCCTACCCAGTGCTCTAGGCGTGTTAATAGAGAGGCGTGATCAATTGTATCGAAAGCCGCTGTTAAATCGAGTAACACCAGGATAACTTGGTTGCCTGAATCGGTTGCCAAAAGAATGTCATCAAAAACTCTCAAAAGAGCTGTTTCAGTGCTGTGCAGAGGCCTAAAACCTGATTGAAATGGCTCAAAAACACTATTACTTATAAGAAACTTCATCAGCTGGAGATGGACAACTTTCTCTAAGGTCTTAGAGATAAATGGGAGCCGAGAGATTGGTCTGAAGTTAGACAGCACAGAAGGATCAAGACCAGGATTCTTAAGTAAGGGGGAAACTACAGCATATTTGAAATAACTAGGAACAACACCAGAGGACAAACTGCCATTAATAATGCTAAGAACTGCCGGACCAAATGTTTGAATGGGCTCTTTAAACAGGCGTGGAGGTAGAGCATCCTCAGGGGAGCCAGAAGATTTTCAGTGACTCATCAGGTCATAGAGAGAAGATAAAGTTAAAGGCTCAAAGTGTGAAAGAATGCAGTTACCAGAGGGTTCTGAGGATGTGGCTAGAAGGGAGGAGGGCGAAATTGAAGGAATTGAAGCTCTAACAGCTGCTATTTTGTCAATAAGAGAAGGTAGAAGAGAGGTAGCACAGAGGAGGACTGTAAAGGTTTGGACTGAAGAGGTCAATAAGAGACTGAGGGACTAAGAGACTGCATCACGGACTATGTCAACTTCTGTGTGAACATTGTACCAACCTGGAGAGTAAGGTGCTTCTCCAACAATCACTCGTGGGTGACCCCTTAGCTTAAGGACCTTCTGAACCAGTAGTAGAGGGCTTTCACATGCCATACAGCCAACTCACAACAGGGGACACACTCTGGACTTGGTCATCACGTATGGCATGTCCATCAGTGTGTCCTCTGTTGTTGACTTGGCTGTCTCTGACCACTACTGTGTGTTTTTTAATATCACCAGTTTTATCCAGCGGGAGACCTCTGTGAGAACTGTCAGGAAGCGTCATCTGTGGGGCGGCTGTGGCTCAGTGGTTAGAGCGGTAATCCTCCAATTTGAAGGTTGGTGGATCGATCATGGCTTCCACCGCCCACATGTCGAAGTGTCCTTGGGCAAGACACTGAACCCCATGTTGCCCCCCGATCTGTGTATCAAGTTGTGTGAGTGCTAGCCCCTACCCTCTCCCCCCGGCTTACATATCGGGTTGTGTGAATGGGTGAATGCAAAACCTTGTAGTGTGAAAGCGCTTTGAGTGGTCTGAATGACTAGAAAAGCGCTATACAAATACAGGACATTTACCATTTATCTAACCCCTGAAGTGGCTGCAGGTTTTAATTAAGTTTTTAAAAAGTTTTCTCCTATACCTTTACCTGCCTCCTGGGATTTTATCGTGAATGATTAACAGCAGGCTTCAATCCACTCTCAACCAGCTGGCTCCTTTTAAAGTTGTAAACACTCATCCAAACGTACAATACCATGGATAAATGAAAATCTTAAAAAAATTAAAGAGGAGCTGCAGGGTGGCAGAAAGGAAATTAAGGAAAAACAAAATTACAATAAATCATCAGATATACATAGAACATCTCAAATTATACAACAATGCTATAAGAAATTCCAGAATTGCATACTTTTCCAGAATCATCTCAAATCATAAAAAAATCCCAAAATTCTGTTTTACACCATAGACAATATTCAAAATCATACTTCCAATGCATTTCAGAAAGCTCCCTCGAACACTCTGTATGAGGAGTTTGCAGACTACTTCAGAGAGAAGGTAGACACCATCAGATGTAATATTTTATCTTCTCAGACTAACATGGTTTTAGACAAATCTGAGTGTCTGCCTTTACCAGAGGAAACACTGGACAGTTTTGTCCTGGTGGAAGCTGGGACCCTTGATAAGGTTTTCTCCTCAGTGGGACCGACCACATGTCTTCTGGACCCGATTCCCACCCAGTTTTTTAAGCAATTTTATGAATCATTTAAAGAAGAGATCTTAACCATGATGAATCGCTCCCAGAAGGGGGTTTTTCCAGCTGCCTTTTAAAGGGGCCGTGGTGAGGCCCCTGCTGAAGAAGAGCAATTTAGACTTCAACGATTTAAACAACTTCCGACCGGTGTCTAACTTACCATTTTTAAACAAAGTTTTAGAAAAACTTGTTTTAATTCAACACCCACAATGTCCTAGAGAAATTTCAGTCTGGCTTCAGGGTGAACCACAGCACCGAGACGGCCCTTCTGAAAATTTTAAATGATTTTAGATTAAACTATGATGCCCAGAAAATGAGTGTTGGTTCTACTGGATCTAAGCACTGCCTTTAATACAGTAGACCACACTATTCTTTTAACCCGCTAAAAACAGATCGGCCTCTATGGTACTGTTCATAAATGGTTCACATCCTACGTATCTCACAGACAGGACTTTTATGGTAAGTTTGGATACCTGCTCATCTAAGGTCCACAAGATCACATGTGGTGTGCCCCAGGGTTCAATTCTTGGTCCAGTGCTTTTTAACCTGTATATGCTCCCTCTTGGTGGTATCATCAGGAGACACGGAGTGAACTTCCACAGTTATGCTGATGACACTCAGTTGTACATCTCCATGTCTCCTGTTGACACACGACCAATGGATGCACTTTTTAACTGTATTTTAGATATCAAGTGTTGGATGGCAGAGAACTTTCTCCAGCTCAACCAGGACAAAACAGAAGTTTTAGTTATCAGTCCTGAGGCCCAGAGAAACTTTTACCAAAATTACAATCATGTTCTTTTAATCCATCTTTTCAAGTGGGCATGATTTTTGACTCTGAGTCGACTTTTATTCCTCACATTAAAAACATTACTAAAATAGGTGTTTATCGTCTAAAGAACATTGCCAGAGTCCACCGCATTCTCTCTGTATGTAAAATGTACAGGCTATGAACAGGTTTCTCATATTAGTATTAAGTGTTAATAGAATGTAGAACTATAATTATTGTTTTGTATTGTACAGTATGATTGTCCATGCAGTATTTATCATCATCATCATCATCATCATCATCAATTTATTTATAAAGCACATTTAAAAACCGCAGTGACGCAGACCAAAGTGCTGTACACAAATAAAAACAACAAATACAGAGATAAAAATAAACATACTATAAAAACAAACATAAAAACAATAAAATAAGGTCAGCAAGGGGTTAGACTGCCCCAACAGAGTTAAAAGTAGTGCAGTTTTTTATCAGTGAGATATACATGTCTATGTTCTGTTGTGGGTGGTTGTGAGTACGTGTCTGTTCAGTACATGAGTTTAATGTGGTTCAGATGTCAGGAGGCAGAGTTCAGTAGTCTGACAACTGTAGTGAGGAAACAGTTCTGATACCTGCAGGTTGTAGTCCGGAGGCTGCTGTAGCGCCTCTCAGAGGGCAGGAGGATGAAGAGTCCATGTGCTGGGTGACAGGGATTTTTGATAATTTTCCTAAACCTTTTCAGACACCACTTCCTGTAGATGTCCTCTGTGGCAGGAAGTGGTGCTCCGACTATGCGCTGGGCGGCTTTCAAGAAATCAATCAAATCAAAAATACTTTATTAATCCCCGAAGGGAAATTAAGTGTTGTTGTAGCTCAGTTCTTCTTTAGGGAGCCATTGTAGAGGGTTCTAGCTGTGGACAGGAAGGATCTCCTGTAGCGGTCTGTGCTGCAGCGGATTATGAAAAATCTTCTGGCTGAAGACACTCTGTTGTTGAGTTACTGTGTTCTGAATAGGATGATGAGGGTTTACCAGAATGTTCTTCATCCTCCTTTGGACAATCAACTCAAGAGACTCCAGTTCAGTCTCCAGGACAGAATCAGTCCTCCTTATCCATCTGTTCAGCCTCTTCATGTCAATTGCTCCGATGTTGCTTCCCCAACAGGTGACTGCAGATGTGATCAGCTGACAAACTCCTCTCTGTCTGCCTGTATTGTTTGAAAGCCAGACAGAGACACGCTCTGTCCGGGATATTTTCCTTTAGCCATGTCTGAGTAAAACACATGCTGCTGCATTCCCGATACTCTGGCTGGGTCTTCAACAGAGTTTCAAGTTCATCCATTTTGTTAGCAAAGAGATCTTATATTTGTCAATATGACTGGTGGAAGTGAAGGTTTAAACTTCCTCTTTCTCTCTCTTCACTTTGCTCCTGCTCTGCATCCATGTCTTCTTCTTTTGAGCTCATCAGGGATCCAGAGTTTCAATTTGAGGATTATTTCAGCCTTAGAAATGTCAGTTAGTTGCTCTTTCTTCTAAACAAGTCTCTTGTTGCCACGGTTACGCATCATCAAAAAAGTGACGAATCAAGCAAAAAAACTCAATCAGCACAGCACCCAAATCAGAAGAAAAGCATTTAGAAAATATTTCCAGAAGAAAAAACTAGCAAGAAATACTCAAAAAGAACAAAAAGATACTAGCAAATGCTAGCAAAGTCACAGAGCTACTCCAACAAGCTGCCACCAGTTGTAGCGCTATTCCGGAAATTTCACCACCCTCTGCAGCGCCTTCTGGTCACAGGCAAAGCAGCTTCCGTACCAGACTGTTATACAGTTGGTCAGGATGCTCTCGATGATGCAGCGGTAGAAGTTCACCAGGATGTCTGAGGAAAAAGGGTTCTTCCTCAGAATCCTCAGGAAGAATAGGCACTAGTGAGCCTTCTTGACCAGCTTGGAGCAGTTGGTTATCCAGGTGAGATCCTCAGAGATGTGGACTCCTAGGAACTTGAAGCTACTCATGTGCTCCACGGCCGCCCCCTTCTTATGGATTGGTGGATGAGGGTCAGCATTCCTCCTGAAGTCCACAATAAACTCTTTGGTTTTCTTGCTGTTGAACAGCAGGTTGTTGGTGTTGCACCACTGGGGCGGCTGTGGATCAGTGGTTAGAGCGGTCATCCTCCAACTTGAAGGTTGGTGGATCAATCCCGGCTTCCATCACCACATGTCGAAGTGTCCTTGGGCAAGCCACTGATCCCCATGTTGCCCCCCGATCTGCGTATCGGGTTGTGTGAGTGTTAGCCCCTACCCTCTCCCCCCGGCTTACATATCGGGTTGTGTGAATGGGTGAATGTAAAACCTTGTAGTGTGAAAGCGCTTTGAGTGGTCTGAATGACTAGAAAAGCGCTATACAAATACAGGACATTTACAATTTAACCAGACGATCCACCTACTCCTTGTAGGCAGCCTCATCCCTGTCTTTGATGAAGCCGATCACTGTGGTGTCATCATCTGCAAACATAATGAGGGTGTTGGAACCATCGACTGGTCTGCAGTCATGGGTGAGAAGGGAATTTGTAAATATTTTACTTTCTCTGATGCAACTTCTCTTTTGTGTTTTGTTCTATTATTTTGTATTTTTTGCTGATCTCTCGGTGAGGTGAACGCTTTTTGTTCTGCTCCCACTATTTCCCCCCCTTTTTTCCCTGCTTTTTGTGTGTCTGAGTCTCCCACCCGCAAAGTCCTTGAATATGAAATTATGGATCTGGTATCGTGGTCACTTACATACCGTACCATACCGTACCGTCTTCTTCCGCTTATCCGGGGTCAGGTCGCGGGGGCAGCTGTCTAAGCAGGGCAGCCCAGACTTCCCTCTCCCCGGCCACAACCGCCAGCTCATTCGGGGGGATCCCAAGGCGTTCCCAGGCCAGCCGGGAGACGTAGTCCCTCCAGCGTGTCCTGGGTCTTCCCTGGGGCCTCCGTCCCGTGGGACGTGCCCGGAAAATCTTACCTGGGAGGCGTCCAGGAGGCATTCTGACCAGATGCCCGAGCCACCTCATCTGGCTCCTCTCGATGCGGAGGAGCAGCGGTTCTACTTTGAGCCCCTCCCGGATGACCGAGCTTCTCACCCTATCTCTAAGGGAGAGCCCAGCCACCCTGCGGAGAAAACTCATTTCGGCCGCTTGTACCCGCGATCTCATTCTTTCGGTCACTACCCAGAGCTCGTGACCATAGGTGAGGGTAGGAACGTAGATCGACCGGTAAATCGAGAGCTTCGCCTTCTGGCTCAGCTCCTTCTTCACCACGACAGATCGACGCAGGGTCCGCATTACTGCAGATGCCGCACCGATCCGCCTGTCGATCTCGCGCTCCATTTTCCCCTCACTCGTGAACAAGACCCTGAGGTACTTAAACTCCTCCACCACAATGTCCAGTTGGTTCGCCATTACCATCCTGTCTGTCTAGATCTGGAAGTCCCACAGGATCTTTACTCGGTCGTTCTCCACCATCTTTGGAGGTGTTTCCCACTTCGAACTTGGGGTTTCCAGCCCGTACTCCGCGCAGATGTTTCTGTGTACTATGCCAGCCACTTGGTTATGACGTTCCATGTATGCTTTCCCTGCCAGCATTTTACACCCTGCTGTTATGTGCTGGATTGTCTCAGATGACTCTTTGCACAGCCTACACCTTGGGTCTTGTCTGGTGTGGTAGATCTGGGCCTCTATCGCTCTGGTGCTTAGAGCCTGCTCCTGTGCTGCCAGGATGAGTGCCTCTGTGGTGTCCTGTAGGCTGGCCCTCTCCAGCCATTGGTAGGATTTGTTCCGGTGGTACATCCCATGTAGGGGCTTGTCCTCCCATGATGGTTCCTCCTCCAGCACCTCCTCATCTTGCCATTGTCTCAGGCATTCACTGAGTACGTCATCCGTTGAGGCCTTGTCCTGGATGTATTTATGGAGCTTTGATGTTTCATCCTGGATGGTGGCTCTCACGCTCATTAGCCCTCCGTCTCCTTCCTTACGGCGTGCGTACAGTCAAAAAGTGTTGGATTTGGGATGGAACCCCCCATGCATGGTATATAGTATATATATAATTTATTTTTTCAGGCAATGGCACAGTCAAGTAAACAAAATAACACAATATAGTTAAATCATATTACAGGGTGGGCCATTTATATTGATACACCTTATAAAAGGGGAATGGTTGGTGACATTAACGTCTGTTTGTGGCACATTAGTATATGTGAGGGGGCAAACTTTTCAAGATGGGTGGTGACCATGGTGGCCATTTAGAAGTCAGTCATCTTGGATCTAACTTTTGTTTTTTCAATAGGAAGAGGGTCATGTGACACATCAAACTTATTGGTAATTTCACAAGAGAAACAATGGTGTGCTTGGTGTTAATGTAACTTTATTCTTTCATGAGTTATTGTTGGAACAAAAAAGTATAGTGTGGTATATGGGGTACAAATGGAAACAATGGAAACCTCAAGGCCACTGGATATTTGAAATTGCTACATGATGATGTGTTTCCCTCTTTGTGCACTGGCACGTTCCCTGCGTTTTTCCAGCAAGATGGTGCACCACCACATTATTGGTGTCAGGTCCAAGCATTCCTAGATGAACAGATTCCTGGAAAGTGGATTGGTTGTCTTGGGCCAGTTGAATGGGCCCCAAGGTCTGCCGATCTGACCCCCTTTTCCACCGACAAATCGGCAAGGCGCGCTTGAGAGCGGTACAGTATAGCGCAGATCAACTCGCTTGAGGTGGTGGAAACATAAAGCGGACGTAAGTGAGGATATGGGCGTGCCCATCTGGCTATGTAAAGTGGTGCGCAAAAGTCTTTGTCCGCGTGGTCACAGCGCGTGAAACAACAACAACAACAATGGCGGATATACGTGTGTTTTTGTACTTTGCACTCTGTCTGTGGTTCATTTTGGTTGGTTTGATTTTTGGTTCTTGTGGAGGAAGTTGCCATTGTCCAAAGTCAATTATTTTTTAAAATAAAATATTTGTATGGTTGCTGGGAGTTTTTTTTAAAGCCTTTTGCGGGAGCGCTTCTATATCACACCACGTGGACACCACGCACAGCCGGACCAATCAGGGGCTACCACTACGTAGGTAGTCGTGTCACTGGTAGCAGTTTACTGGACCAATCAGTAGACAGGTGGGCGTGTGAGCCCGCTTTGGGCCACTTCGGACCACCGAGGAGGTGGTCTGAAAAAAGAGGCCTGGTTAGCGCGGAATGACGCAGTTAAGTCCCGAGAAAGGTGGTGGAAAAGGGTCCACAGGGGGCTAAAGTGAACTGAGCTGCACTGTGTTCTGCCGGTGGAAAAGCGGCATTAGACCTTTATCTTTGGGGTCATCTGAAAGCAATTGTCTATGATGGGAAGATACAAGATGTGCAGAACCTGAAACTACGGATACTGGAAGCTTGTGCTGGCATTTCTCCTGCGGTGTTGCTATCAGTGTGTGAAGAGTGGGAGAAGAGGGTTGCATTAACAATCCAACACAATGGGCAGCACATTGAACACATTTGTTTTTCTTGTGAAATTACCAATAAGTTTGATGTGTCACATGACCCTCTTCCTATTGAAAAAACAAAAGTTAGATCGCCAACTTCAAAATGGCCACTCACATATACTAATGTGCCACAAACAGGACGTTAATATCACCAACCATTCCCCATTTAATTAAGGTGTAGTGATATAAATGGCCCCCCCTGTACAGTTTATGGCCATAAGAAAAAAAATTATATAATCCCACCCCTTGATCCCTATTCAGTAATTAAACATTGAGCTTCACCGTTGCTTTGTTCAAGCATTATTTTACAGTATTGTAGCATAATAGCATTACCACAGGTAACAGGAAAATTTTTGAATTGTAATTTATACCTGCAATCATAATGGACAATATACCAACAAGTAATGAACAATATACCAACAGTGGTAATGTACAATATACCAATGTTGAGCACATATTTATACTGAGATAGAGTAAAACGTCAGATTAAATCAAAGACCTATATTTTGACCAGACCGGATATTTATATAACAGTTTAAATTGATGAATAGTTTGACATTGCTTGTGTTATAAGTCCAGTTTGTTCCAAAGTTTCACTCTGCGTACAGACACACAAAAACATTTACAAGTAGTTACAGCTCTTGGCAGTGAAAAATATCCAAAACCTCTCAATTTATAAACTTGCTCTGGCGTTATAAAAAAACGTTGTAGGTTAGATGGTAATAATTTGTTGAATGCTTTATATTGGACTATTGATGTATTATATTTTACAAGATCATCACATTTTAGCAGCTTTGACAGATTATGGGTATGTTCCAGAAAACCAACCTTGTGGATGATATTCACTGCTCTTTTTTGTAATATGATCAGAGGATGTAGTGTATTCTGGTAAGTATTACCCCACACTTCGACACAATACGTAAGGTATGGGAGTACCAAGGTGCAGTATAAAGTACGGAGTGCATTCCCATCAAGGTATAGTTTAGCTTTATTTATAATAGAGAGGCTTTTGGAGATTTTTGTTTTTATGTGTCTAACATGGGGTTTCCATGACAATCTACTATCAATTATTACTCCCAAAAACGTACTTTCATTTACTATTTCGATTTGGATACCAATAATACTTATTCTCTGTTCAGACATTATATTACGATTCCCAAACATCATTTTCTTAGTTTTATTAATATTCAAGGATAATTTATTTGTGTCCATCCACTTTTTTATTATATTTAGTTCCTTGTTTACCGTATTTACGAGCTCATTATATAGTCCTCACTACTGTAGAGTATAGTCGTGTCGTCTGCAAATTGTCAGGATCCATGCTCTGTGTTATAGTTTTGTTGTTTTTCTTGCCCTCCAGTAGTTACCCCATGTGATTCTTGTGTATTTTCTGGTTTATTTTGATTACATTCTGTGCTCCCAGTTCTCCGAGTGTCTCAGCTGTGACTTGTTCCCTCCTTATCTGTTCCAGGTGTTTCGCGTTAGTGTTTAATGCTTTCTTTGTTCTGTGGCTGTTTAAAAGAGGTGTGTCTGTATAGGTTTCTTGTCGGAGTATTGTTTATTACTTACCGTTGCTGTCTGCTGTTCCTGAGGGGGGTTTGAGATCCTGTGCCCGTGAGTTTTGCTGCCTTGCCTTTTCTTTATTAAAATCCTGTTTATGTTCATTATTCCGAGTTTCCAGTGTCTCCCTGCATCTTGGGTCCTGATCTTCCACTTCAGCACATGACAGAATACTCCGACCACACCATGGACCCAGCAGGGTCAGCGCTCTCTCCCTCCCTCAAGCTTGACGGAAGCCAGGAGGAGATTGAGTTATTGAGAAAAGACTGGTGGTGTTCCTGGGCGCAGCACAGCAGTCACGGGACCTCTCGGACATTTGTGCTCCCTTGGAACTAGCTGCTGACATGCTGCGGGGAAGCCGCTATCTGGAGCTCATTCCCCAGTACCAGCACCTCCTCACAGAGGTAACCACAGCCTGGGGAAGAGTGCTCCTGCAGCAGTGATCTTCCAAGACACCACCACGAGGTCCCCTTGTCCAACCGCCCAGTCCAGCCAGCCCTCCGTCCAGTCCCGTCACGCAACGGACAGAGCCAGCCCCGTGCCTGTCAGCATGTGCCGCTGTGCCAGCCCCGTGCCCGTCAGCATGTGCCGCTGCGCCAGCCCCAGGCTCATCTTTCCGTGTCTCCGAGGGGGTCCAGGTGGACGCCCCTCCATCTTTCCGTGTCTCCGAGGGGGTCCAGGTGGACGCCCCTCCATCCTTCCTTGTCTCCGAGGGGCTCCAGGTGGACGCTCCTCCATCTCCAGAGGGTCTCGACGCGCCGGTTTCCAGTTCCCCAGAGGGTCCCGACGTGCCGGTTTCCAGTGTTATAGAGGGCCCGGTTCCAGAATCCAGTGTTCCAGAGAGCCCGGTTCCAGAGGGCCCGGTTCCAGAATCCAGTGCTTCCAGTGACTCCGGCTCCAGTGCTTCCAGTGACTCCGACTCCGGTGCTTCCAGTGACTCCGGCTTCGGTGCTTCCAGTGACTCCGGCTCCGGTGCTTTCAATGACTCCACTTCCAGTGCTTTCAGTGACTTCGCTTCCAGTGCTTTCAGTGACTCTGGTTCCAGAGACTTCGGTTCCAGAGGATCCCCGTTCCAGTGTTCCAGAGGGTCCAACCACTGCTGGCCATCCACCTGCTCTTTGCAGTGGCCGCCCTCCAGACTTTCGAAGCCTCGCGGCCTCCGTGCCGCCCTTCAGACTTTCGGAGCCTCTTCACGTGGCGCCCCCCTTGAGTTAACGTGTACATACAGACTTCTAGTGTTTTTTTCGGCCCTTGAGCTGCCTTTTGTGTTATTTCTTGTGGACTTCTAAGTTTTTTGTGCCCTTGGGTTTTGTGTTTTTTCACTCCTCCAGGTTCCCCTCCTCCCACCCATCGGAATTTTTGGGGTGCCTTTTTGTTGTTTTCAGGGGACGTCCAGGGGCCGTCCCTTGAAGGGGGGGTACTGTCAGGATCCATGCTCTGTGTTATAGTTTTGTTGTTTTTCTTGCCCTCCAGTAGTTACCCCATGTGATTCTTGTGTATTTTCTGGTTTATTTTGATTACATTCTGTGCTCCCAGTTCTCCTAGTGTCTCAGCTGTGACTTGTTCCCTTCTTATCTGTTCCAGGTGTTTCGCGTTAGTGTTAATTGCTTTCTACTACTACTACTGTCATTTAGCAGACGCTTTTATCCAAAGCGACTTACATTGAGAGAACATACAAGCAAGAAATCAAAGAGAAGGAAACAATATAAGGAGGCGGACTGTTTGGAGTCCAGTTTAATTCCGACGCTGATACATCAAGTGTATCAAAATTTTTATTTATTTTTTTTTTAGTGAGAGATAAATTCTCAAATCGCTATCATAAATCATAAATTAATCCCACATTAAGACTGAAAGTGTTCTTTAAAGAGGTGAGTCTTAAGTCTGCTCTTAAAAGTAGGTGCCGACTCTGAGGATCGGACCGAGTTTGGTAGGTCATTCCACCATCGGGGGACAACAGAGGAGAAGAGTTTGGAACATGATCTCATGCCACGTTGTGGTGGAAGCGCTAGGCGTCTTTCAGCGGCTGAGCGTAGCTGACGCGTGGGAATGTAGGTTTGGATGAAGGAGTGAAGGTAAGTAGGAGCTGTGTGTGTTAGAGTCTGGTAAGCCAGAAGCAGAGCTTTGTATTTGATGCGTGCTGCAACTGGAAGCCAGTGCAGAGAAATGAGCAATGGAGTGACATGAGCCCTTCTTGGGCTGGTTGAAGACCAGACGCGCTTTCTTTGTTCTGTGGCTGTTTAAAAGAGGTGTGTCTGTATAGGTTTCTTGTCGGAGTATTGTTTATTACTTACCGTTGCTGTCTGCTGTTCCTGAGTGGGTTTTGAGATCCTGTGCCCGTGAGTGTTTGCTGCCTTGTCAGCTTTTCTTTATTAAAATGCTGTTTATGTTCATTATTCCGAGTTTCCAGTGTCTCCCTACCTCTTGGGTCCTGATTTTCCGCTTCAGAACATGACACAAATAGTATGAGTTTCAGTACTTTTGATATATTAAAAACGTCATTTATGTGTATATTGAATAATTTTGGCCCCAACACTGACCCCTGGGGGACACTGCAATTAATGCCAACAGTGTCGGATAAATACTGACCCATTTTTAAAAACTGTACCCTCCCTGTTAAATAACTTTTAATCCAATCCCCAACCAGTCCCTTAATTCCCTATCTTTCCGTCTTATTAAATAAGATTGAGTGATTAATAGTATCAAAAGCTTTCTTTAGATCAACAAAGATACCAACTACATACTTTTTTTGCTCCAGTGCATTAGTAATTTCTTCCATAGCCTCAGTTATTGCCATTGATGTTCTTCTTTTGGACCTAAATCCATACTGTCCTTCATTAATTATATGATATTTCTCAAGAAACTTTTCAAGTCGCGAATTGAAAAGCTTCTCCAGAATTTTTGAAAATTGAGGCAAAAGTGAAATTGGTCTGTAATTAGTAAATACATGCTTGCTTTCATTTTTGAACAATGGAATTACTTTAGCAATCTTAATTTTACTAGGAAAGCAGCCGGTCTGGAATGACAAATTACAGATGTAAGTTAAGGATTTTACAATATTCAAAATAACATTTTTAAACCATTGTCATGTTGATATCATGACAGTTAGTGGAGGACTTTTACACTTTTGTACAATGTGTATAACTTCATGCTCATTTGTAGCTGAGAGAAAAAAATTCTCTAACTCCATTATCTTGAATATCAGCAGCCAACTTAGAGCCAACATTTTCAAAATAATTATTGAACTTATTTACGACATTTCTCATATTATAATTTTCACCATTATCGTCAATAAAGTGATCAGGATATGCTAACTTTGAAGATCCTTGTTTAATTAGACTATTCAAAGTATCCCTAGTTCCTTTAATATTGTTTTTTTTTCATACAGTTTTATTGATAATATAACTGTTTACTTGTTCTTATAATATCAGTTAATTTATTTTTGTATTTCTTATATCTTTGTTCCACCTCTGTTGTTTTTACTTTGATAAACAGTTTGTAGAGATTGTTTTTCTTTTTACTGGCATTAAGTATTCCTTTTGTGATCCAAGGGCTTTTTTTTATGTTTTTCCTTTATAAAATATTATTTCACTGGGCAGTGTTTATTATACAAGGAAATGAAGATGTTTAAAAAACTACAATAAACACTGTCCACATCTGGTTCACTGTAAACGGAAGTCCAATCCTGGAGCGCCAAACTATTGTTTAAAGCAAGGATTGTTTCCTCAGTGATTATTCGTGTAGAAATTTTTGCTGTAGCATCGTTGATTTTCTTGAGATTATAATCATACAAAGCAAAAATGGGTAAATGGTCAGTGATGTCACATATTAAAAGGCCACTGGTGATTTGATTTCCCATAATGTTCGTAAAGATGTTGTCAATGATTGTGGCACTTTGTGATGTTATTCTGCTTGGTTTTGTTATAGTTGAATACAGAGACAAGCTGTACATTGTGTCACTAAAGTCATCAATGGTTTTTAGCTTGGCTGGATTTAACAAGTCGATGTTAAAGTCTCCACAAATAAATGTTTTTTTGGTTGACAGAAGAAAACAGTTTACCCATCAATTCATTAAAAGTTTCTATACTTGAACCAGGTGCCTGGTATACACAACTCATGAAGATATTAGTTTTCTTTTCATTTAGAATTTCCACTGTTAAACATTCAAATAGTCCTTCCACAGCTATTGACATCTTTTTTGCTACATTAAATATGACAGATTTATGTATGTACAAAGCAACGCCTCCTCCTTTTTTATTCGTTCTGTTTGTGTATCTTAGTTCGTAATCATCACGACAAAAATTAATACCTTTGTCCTCGTTGATCCAGGTTTCAGTAATTGCTATGATGCTAAATGGCTGAGCAAATTGTTTAACATAATCTTTGATAGCTTCAAAGTTCATGTACATGCTTTGACTATTAAAATGTATTATTGATAGGTTAGTTTCTGATTTTACTCTGCTTTCACATTGATCGTAGGTAAAATAAGTACAGTTATGAACAATTGAAGAGATAAAGTTTTTGTCAGGGTCTCTATCAGTATCTATCTCTGTTGTGGTGTGCTCCTGATACTCACACGTTTCCAGTTCCATTTGTTGATGTTGTAAGATCGTCTGTAACATGTCCATGTCCATACTTGGTGTAGTCTGTGTTTTTGATGTGTTTAACATTGTGATGATGTAAAAGTCACAAGCTACAAGATTCTTCTCTGGCGGCCCATTTAATTTGATGAAGATCTTACAGTTTGTTACCCAGGTTTGTTGAATGTTGCCTTGTTTTTTTGAGTTTGTTTTTTGCTTATGTATATGTATGTATATATATATGTATGGATGTATGTATTCTCCTGTGTGACCTTGGCTGACTTGAGCGATGTGCGTCGGCCGCATAAAGAAAAAAAAACGGGCATATTCCTGTTCTACTTTAACCA
Organism: Pachypanchax playfairii; assembly: GCA_006937955.1. Lineage (NCBI taxonomy): Eukaryota > Metazoa > Chordata > Actinopteri > Cyprinodontiformes > Aplocheilidae > Pachypanchax > Pachypanchax playfairii. The sequence goes on along the minus strand of SSNP01000384.1, from coordinate 89,946 downwards.
TGTGTGGTGTCTCATCATGTCATGTGGCTACACACTCACTCACCACATTCTCAGTATAGATGGGAATTCTCGCAAAAAAACTCTGAAACCTCATGAAATCTGTGTGATTTCTGGTTGAAATCTGTGCACCGTTGGTTGACAAACGCCACAAAACCTCAGAAGAAGAAGAAGCCTCTTGTCATTTCATTCTCTGACTAGCTACACACTGCACTTAGATGGCTGCATGCTCGGTTCTCCTCGCAACACACCATAAACGCTGAGATATCGCGCCAAGACAATCCAACATGTTGGATATCCCCGATATGTGATCGAGCATCCTTGCGAGAGGACCCAATCACTCTTAACACACCACACACGGCAAGATTATCTGTTAGGATTATTTTAAGAAAATCTGCATTTCTTTGCATACTGTCATTTTTTGTGGCACTTCCTGCACTCAGCATCCCGTGCTGGACACTCAGTCCACGAGTGTTTCTTTAATTGTCCACATCTGCTGCTCTCAGTTGTCTTTACTTCTGTCTTTTCCTTTCCCGCTTTAAACGGCTTCTTTTTGGATCTATTTTGTATCATCTCCACCTGCCCCGGTTGTGGTTCTGCCCCTCTGAGCACTGGCTGTTGTCTTTTTATTATTTCACTTTGTTTTACTCTTGTCATTGCTTTATTTAGTGTCAAATCTGCGTCCAACTGTAAGCTTTCAAATAGTTTTGCATCTCTTATGCCCACAACTATGCGGTCTCTGATAAGCTCTACTCTCAGAACACCAAACTCACAGTGTTCAGCTAATGTGTGCACCGCAGTTATAAATGATTCCACACTTTTGCCTGCTTCCTGGCACCTCTGGTTGAATCGCGCTCTCTCAAAGATAACATTCCTCTTGCTCACACAATATGCAGTGAAAGCCACTGTTACGTCCTCATATGACTTCGTCTGAGTCTCTGTCAATGGCAGGACGTTTAATATATCCTCCGGGTCGTCTCCGGCCACGTACGTGAAGCTGTTGACTTGAAACTCCTGCGACTGTTTATCCAGCCCTGAAGCTATCCTATACCGCTGGAACCGCTTCAGCCATTTTGGCCATTCAGTCACTTTTGTGAAGTCAAACCGGCTCAGCGCTGCTATTTGAGGCACAGAGTTCTGCCCGTCATGCGCCTCGTCTCCTTTCTTCGGCTCTTTCTTCACTCTGACACCATGTTACATTAACTATATCAGGCTCAACATTTGATGTGGAACATAGACGACGCTTGTCTCTAGTTCGGTGTAATGTTCTTTATTCAACAAGCTCTCTCTAGAGCAGGCATCTCCAACCCTGGTCCTCGAGAGCTACTGTCCAGAAGGTTTTAGATGCATCCCTGCTCCAACACAGCTGAATCAAATGAATGACTCATTTGCAGGCCTTTGCTAAACTTGATGGCTTGCTGATTGGGGTAATTCAGTTAATTGATTCAGCTGTGTTGCAGCAGGGACACATCTAAAACCTTCTGGATAGTAGCTCTCGAGGATCAGGGTTGGAGATGCCTGCTCTAGACAGTGTCACGCCGAAAAATGTCCATGCTGTAACATACACACATAAGTTCCATTTTATCCAACACCACTTGCTGCTCTAAACTACAAGATGCTGCCCCTGAGTTCTGTGGCAAATGTGCATGTGCGGTTCCCATGTTTGACAACACATGCAGCAGTGTGGTGAAGCAGTTTCAGTCAGTCAGTGTAGAACAGCGGAGAATAACGAGTCTACAGAACCGAACTTAGAGCGTAACATCACGCCCCCTCCTCTCTGCCTGCTCCTGCCTCTCTGTCCCGTCTCGCTGCACCCAGGTAAACTGTGTGTGTCTCTGCGGACCTGCCAGCAGTAAATGTGAACCGTTTATATAACGTTACTTTAACTGCAGGTGTAAACATTTGAGACGAAGTCTAAGAAATAAAAAGATTTGCAAGGTGTTTTTTTTTTTCAGCAGATCTATCGATCATGCATCCTCAAAGAGAAAAGAGAAAGAAGAGACAGAGGTGTGTGCGTGTGTGTTGTAGCCTATAAGTCATGGTAGACGAAGGAGATGAAGACAGGAGGGGACAGGACCGCAGACCTGCCAAAAACAAGAGGGTCCATGTCCCTCAGACGTTTTAGAATAAATATAAAGAACAGTCTCCATACTTGTGTTATGACTGATGCAAAAACTGTAGTTAAAAGGGCATCAGGGACAGCAAAGTAAAAATATTTAAACAATATATAGTTACCTCAGTTTGTTAGCATTTTTATGTTGTGAAAGTGTTTCTGTGTTCAACTGAAAGGCTGTCATGATATGTAGTGAGACATATGAGTGCAAAATGTCTATATTTTCTTTTTTTAAAGCTTTTTAATAAAAAATGTAGATTTTATTGTTTTTTTATAACCACTTTCCATACACTGCACGGGGAAATTACTGCATGCAAAGCAAGGTAGTTTGCTAAAGTCTGCAAAAAAAGGTGCACAATACAATTGGTACTTAAGATATTTTGACAAGTTTGGCAGGTCTGGAATCACCACCAGGAACTAAGAAGGCATCTGGGCTAGTGCATACAGATGAGACATTTGATGATGGTTTCAGAATTCACATAGTCATAGGAGAAAATATTCTGTGGGCCTTTAAAAATCAGTTAAAATGCTAAATATCTGGCACTGAGGGGGATATGAAATCTGAAAGTGGCACTGAATGAGTTAAAAGCTGAATCATGTGTATTTCTTAGTGTGTTTTCCATGATGAAGGTGTGGGGATTGAGTCCAAAATGAAGTGTTTTGTGTGAGTACATTTAATTTAATTTGAACAATTTAATTGGTCCTTTGTGACCTGCTTGGTAATTTCATCGGTCGGATGTGACGAGAGAAAATATTTTGGCGACATAAAGCTCGTTAGCCTGTAAAAAAAAAAAAAAAAAAAAAAAAAAAAAATT
>SSNP01000384.1:65242-87011 GCA_006937955.1 Pachypanchax playfairii | reverse complement strand
AAAAAAAAAAAAAAAAAAAAAAAAAAAAAATTGATACACTTGATGTATCAGCGTCGGAATTAAACTGGACTCCAAACAGTCCGCCTCCTTATATTTTTTTTTCCTTCTCTTTGAATTCTTGCTTGTATGTTCTCTCAATGTAAGTCGCTTTGGATAAAAGCGTCTGCTAAATGACAGTAGTAGTAGTAGTAGTAGTAGTAGTAGTAAAAATCCATAAATTAGCCACATCATTGTTTAAGTTGCAGTGTTTAAAGTGTGTGAAAAAAGAAGAAGCTCATAGTCCGGAAATTCCGGTGTATGTTATTAATAATTAAATTAATGTATAGTGTGTCCGTAATGCATGTGTTTTCTGGCCCACCACTGGCTCATAGACTGCAGGTCCACTGCTGGCTGGATCCATGTATTCATTGTGGGGGGCATGCATTAGAGGCAATATGTGTGTATGTGGGGGGATCTTGATATGTTTTTAACTGATTACAATTTTGTTGAACATTGAATGTTTTAACACATGCTGGGCTTTTTACATGTTAAACACAAAAAAAAAGCAGATAAATCCTTACCTTGGGGTTTGGGTGCCTGTTTATAATGAGACTGACAGGTCCAGGGCCACATTCAGTGAGAACAGCATAGGCTTCACTGAGAGCAGCATGACAAAGACTGACCGAGTCCACCTCAAGTATCTGATCTCCTCGGCTGCGGACAGAGTCACAGATGTCATCGCCACACTTCCTCTATGTACATATTTCAATATAGACAAACAGATTAGATTTTCAATTAAAGGTTTTACCTAAGTCTCCCATCCATCTTTGCAACAGATCCCAGAGCCAAGCTGTGGATGTAGATACCAGGAACAGAACTCTCTACAGCCAGGCAACAAACTCCAATCCCCAGACCAACACCAGGCTCTAAATCAATCAACATCATAAAACAAGTGTTCAAACTGATGCAAGAGATTTCCCTTTAATATGTGACAATTGACCTTTTGCTGGCCCCTCCCCCAAAACAGCCATAGTCCAATCACACAACCATTAGTATGTGAGCAGGTCCAACAAACATTAACTCCAAGCAAGATGGTGAAGTGGTGCACCCACATCTACTAACTACTAACTAGATGTCAGGGGGAGCTCGGTGCTGAGGAGCGTCCCGAGAGGTGGCGCGGTCCACACGCGGATGACCATGAGCCAGCTCGGAATTGACGTTGGCTCTTGACAATAGCAGGGCTGAGCTTTGGAGGTGCTAGCAGCTGGGAGTGCTCACCAGCTGTGAGGGAAGCTGGCTGCAAGTGTACGGACGCCACTCAGCAGAGCTGATCTGCAGAGAGAAAGGAGATCGAGGCTGGTTCGATTTAGAGGATGTCCTGAAGGTATTGCTTCAAAAAAGGTCACTGACACCCAAGGGAATACCTCGTCCAGTCATGATAATCTGTCGTGCTGATCATGTTTGTCGGACGTAGTAACAGTAACTAAGGGGGGCGGGACTCGGCAAAAGGTCAATTGGGACAAATACTCAATGAAATTGACAAAGGGATCATAATCCAACAGCAGAAACCAGTTGGATCATCCTCCTGTCACAGTTTGCTGTCATATTTTGGACAGTGTTTCTGGGCAGACAGCCAGTTCTTTATCCAGCCCATCCCACTCAGTCTGTCACTACATGACCCAACGTCAGTTGTGACCTCCACTATCCATTCATTTTTATCTGAACAGGCACAAAAACCATACCGTCAATGGATAGTATGGTCCAATATTCTTGGCAGGATGCTGAACCTGGTCCGCTTTGTCTTGATGTACCTCAATTTAATTGATAAATAATGATGTGCATTTCAACTGTGTTTGGGATGTGATTTCTGATTTATTTGTAGTGTTGTTCCGATACCGATACTAGTATTGGGAGAGGCCCCAATACAGCACTACAACGCAAGTATCTGTATTGGTGAGTACTAACCCTAACTTGCAGATGTCATTTACCAATACTAATAGTTTGGACACAACGCCGCTTGTATTCTTCTGGTATTCTCTTATCCAACACTTGCTGCTGTGTGTGTCACGTTTGGTGCTGTGAGGACTCGGGGCAGGACCCAATGTGCAGGGAGACACGGGAGACTCAAAACTCACAAGTAATAATTTTAATAAAAATAAAGGGGCTGACAAGCAGCAAAACACTTACATAATGGAGGACTCGGGAGGAGAAACACACAGCACGCAAGACAATACTCCGACCACTTGAATAACACTGACACACCCTTTTTAAACTAACACAACACAAGAAGGCAATCAACACAAATGAAAAACACCTGGGGAAGAGAGGGAGATGGAAACGAGCAACAGCTGAGACACAAGGAGAACTGGGAGCACAGAATATAAACACAAACCAGAAAATACACAAGAAACACAGGAGGACAAGAAAAACAACAAAACTCTCACTCAGAACATAATCAGACATACACAGAACATGACTCCTGACATTACCCCCCCTTCAAGGGACGGCCCCTGGACGTCCCCTGAAAACAACAAAAGAGGCATCCTGAAACTCAGAAGGGCGGGAGGTGGGGGACCCGGAGGAGGGAAAAAACACAAAAAACCCAAGGGCACAGAAAAAAACAACTCAGAAATTCACAAAATTTAACTCAAAAAGCGCCACTAGGGAAAACAAGAGAGCGCAGAAAGTCTGGAGGGCGGCCCAAAGGGCAGCCTGGAGGCCACGAGGAGAGACTCAGAATGTCTGGGGGGCGGCCCGGAGGGCAGCCTGGAGGCCACGAGGAGAGACTCAGAATGTCTGGGGGGCGGCCCGGAGGCCGCGATGAGAAGCTCAGAAAGTCTGGAGGACGGCCCGGAGGCCGCGAAGAGAAACTCAGAAAGTCTGGAGGACGGCCCGGAGGCCGCGATGACTGGCGCCGAAGGTCGAGGATGCGGCCTGAGCGCCGCGGAGCGTTGAGGCGCAGCGCGCCTGGAGTGCGGCCTGGGAGCCGCGGAGCGTGGAGGCGCAGCGCGCCTGGAGTGCGGCCTGGGAGCTGTGGAGCGTGGAGGCGCAGCGCGCCTGGAGTGCGGCCTGGGAGCCGCGGAGCGTGGGGGCGCAGCGCGCCTGGAGTGCGGCCTGGGAGCCGCGGAGCGTGGGGGCGCAGCGCGCCTGGAGTGCGGCCTGGGAGCCGCGGAGCGAAGAGGCGCCTGGTGTCTGGAGTGCGGCCTGGGAGCCGCGGAGCGTGGAGGCGCAGCGCGCCTGGAGTGCGGCCTGGGAGCCGCGGAGCGAAGAGGCGCCTGGCGTCTGGGGTGCGGCCTGGGAGCCGCGGAGCAAAGAGGCGCCTGGCGTCTGGAGTGCGGCCTGGGAGCCGCGGAGCGTGGAGGCGCAGCGCGCCTGGAGTGCGGCCTGAGCGCCGCGGAGCGTTGAGGCGAAGCGCGCCTGGAGTGCGGCCTGGGAGCCGCGGAGCGAAGAGGCGCAGCGCGCCTGGAGTGCGGCCTGGGAGCCGCGGAGCGAAGAGGCGCCTGGTGTCTGGAGTGCGGCCTGGGAGCCGCGGAGCGTGGAGGCGCAGCGCGCCTGGAGTGCGGCCTGGGAGCCGCGGAGCGTGGGGGCGCAGCGCGCCTGGAGTGCGGCCTGGGAGCCGCGGAGCGTGGAGGCGCAGCGCGCCTGGAGTGCGGCCTGGGAGCCGCGGAGCGAAGAGGCGCCTGGCGTCTGGGGTGCGGCCTGGGAGCCGCGGAGCGAAGAGGCGCCTGGCGTCTGGAGTGCGGCCTGGGAGCCGCGGAGCGTGGAGGCGCAGCGCGCCTGGAGGGCGGCCTGGGAGCCGCGGAGCGTGGGGGCGCAGCGCGCCTGGAGTGCGGCCTGGGAGCCGCGGAGCGAAGAGGCGCCTGGTGTCTGGAGTGCGGCCTGGGAGCCGCGGAGCGTGGAGGCGCAGCGCGCCTGGAGTGCGGCCTTGGAGCCGCGGAGCGGTGAGGCGCAGCGCGCCTGGAGTGCGGCCTGGGAGCCGCGGAGCGAAGAGGCGCCTGGTGTCTGGAGTGCGGCCTGGGAGCCGCGGAGCGTGGAGGCGCAGCGCGCCTGGAGTGCGGCCTGGGAGCCGCGGAGCGAAGAGGCGCCTGGTGTCTGGAGTGCGGCCTGGGAGCCGCGGAGCGTGGAGGCGCAGCGCGCCTGGAGTGCGGCCTGGGAGCCGCGGAGCGAAGAGGCGCCTGGTGTCTGGAGTGCGGCCTGGGAGCCGCGGAGCGTGGAGGCGCAGCGCGCCTGGAGTGCGGCCTGGGAGCCGCGGAGCGAAGAGGCGCCTGGTGTCTGGAGTGCGGCCTGGGAGCCGCGGAGCGTGGAGGCGCAGCGCGCCTGGAGTGCGGCCTGGGAGCCGCGGAGCGAAGAGGCGCCTGGTGTCTGGAGTGCGGCCTGGGAGCCGCGGAGCGTGGAGGCGCAGCGCGCCTGGAGTGCGGCCTGGGAGCCGCGGAGCGAAGAGGCGCCTGGTGTCTGGAGTGCGGCCTGGGAGCCGCGGAGCGTGGAGGCGCAGCGCGCCTGGAGTGCGGCCTGGGAGCCGCGGAGCGAAGAGGCGCCTGGTGTCTGGAGTGCGGCCTGGGAGCCGCGGAGCGTGGAGGCGCAGCGCGCCTGGAGTGCGGCCTGGGAGCCGCGGAGCGAAGAGGCGCCTGGCGTCTGGGGTGCGGCCTGGGAGCCGCGGAGCGAAGAGGCGCCTGGCGTCTGGGGTGCGGCCTGGGAGCCGCGGAGCAAAGAGGCGCCTGGCGTCTGGAGTGCGGCCGCTACTGCTGACGGAAAGGCGGCTGCTGGTGCTGGATGGTGGAGGTCTAGCAGGTCTGGGAGGTCTAGGATGGCTGGAGGCTGAGGCGATGGGGACTGGTATCTGGAGCTGATGAGTCTGGAACTGGAGCTGATGAGTCTGGCACTGGAACTGATGATTCTGGCACTGGAGCTGATGATTCTGGCACTGGAGCTGATGATTCTGGCACTGGAGCTGATGAGATTGGAGGACCGTCGCGGACGGCGACGTCCTCGGACCCTCGGTGGAACTGGAGGCGTCGGGACCCTCGGTGGAACTGGAAGCGTCGGGACCCTCGGTGGAACTGGAGGCGTCGGGACCCTCTGGAACTCTGGAACCGGGACCCTCTGGAACTCTGGAACCGGGACCCTCTGGAACTCTGGAACTGGGACCCTCTGGAACACTGGAACCGGGACCCTCTGGAACACTGGAACCGGGACCCTCTGGAGGTGGAGGAGCGTCCACCTGGACCTCCTCGGAGACTCGGAAGGATGGAGGAGCGTCCACCTGGACCTCCTCGGAGACTCGGAAGGATGGAGGAGCGTCCACCTGGACCTCCTCGGAGACACGGAAGGGTGGAAGACCCGAAGCTGAAGCCCCTCCACGGAGTCTGCGGCGGCGGGGTCTACCGCTCGGCTGAGGTCTCAGGAGCTCAGGCTCGGCGAGACCTGCTGACAGGCACGGGGCTGGCTCAGCGGCACATGCTGACGGGCACGGGGCTGGCTCAGCGGCACGTGCAGACCACATCTGGAGGAGTGCTTTACCCTTGGCGGTGATGATCTCTGTGAGGAGCTGCTGATATCATGAACACCTGGCTGTAAGTGGGCTCTTACGAAGCAGCTCCTCAGCAACCTCCAGCGCAGCACGGATGTAAGACGCGTCCTTCGACGAACCGGCTGCGCCCAGGATCCTCACCAACCTCTCCTCCAACAGATCACTCTCCTCCTGACTGACCTCAAGCTTGAGGGGAGGAGAAGAAACTGCTGTGGCCGGATCCATAGTCTGGTCGGAGTATTCTGTCACGTTTGGTGCTGTGAGGACTCGGGGCAGGACCCAAAGTGCAGGGAGACACGGGAGACTCAAAACTCACAAGTAATAATTTTAATAAAAATAAAGGGGCTGACAAGCAGCAAAACACTTACATAATGGAGGACTCGGGAGGAGAAACACACAGCACGCAAGACAATACTCCGACCACTTGAATAACACTGACACACCCTTTTTAAACTAACACAACACAAGAAGGCAATCAACACAAATGAAAAACACCTGGGGAAGAGAGGGAGATGGAAAAGAGCAACAGCTGAGACACAAGGAGAACTGGGAGCACAGAATATAAACACAAACCAGAAAATACACAAGAAACACAGGAGGACAAGAAAAACAACAAAACTCTCACTCAGAACATAATCAGACATACACAGAACATGACTCCTGACAGTGTGATCACGTGTTCAGTACATGCGGAGCTAAGCTTTACCATTGGCCTAGAGCAGGGCAGTTTTTTCATGCTGAGGAAAAACAAACCAGCTTGTCACAGGAGAGAAAATGTTCGTGGTGTAGAAATATTTCAGCATAGAAACTCCAGTAAGTACAACACCAACATGCAAAATTTGTGGCGTGAAAGTCGCGAGAGGAGGAACTAAAACATTTGAAAGTGAAACATGTGAACGAACATAAAAAATTTGACATGGCGGCGAGCAGGAGAAAAGGAGATGGAGCGCAGCAGCAGACACTAGTCAGTTCACTTCAGAGGAAGGAGCAGTGGGATGAGAAGAGTAAAGCAGCAAGAACTAGAAAAGCACTCGGAGAGCGTAGACCTTCGCCAAGTGGACATATTGTTGAAAGTACTATGTCCGTATCCTGAAAGAGCAACTCACCCCCTCTAAATTATCCTCCTGCCTTCTAATGGTGTGTTCACACCGGCCACTTTGTCAACGTCAAACAACGCTCATAACGCTCCAAGTTTGACGTTTGAAAGTTGAAGCTCATAACGCCTGCCAGTTAGAGCGCATAGGCGTTAAAGCTTGCAACGCTTGACCGTTAAAAAGAGCGCAAAGGCGGGGCTTCCTTTGTTATCGGATGTTCTGAGCTATGGCGGATTATATAGAGAGAGTGGATGGGCTTTATTTACTCCGTTTGTGGATACACCCCATTCTTCAGATGCATTCTGAGTGTGAGGAGTTAAACCATTTGCAGAGCCATTGACATCTGTCTGACGCACTCCACCATAGACTTTACATGTAAACTTGCCGCTTCTGACGTTGATGGTTGGGCATTATGGTGTGAACGCACTATAACTGCTTTTCTTGAAAAATGCCGTAGTAGACGTCACTTTAAGAGACGGTCCTAAGCTGTGATTGACGTGTAGCACTTCTCCGTGTTTATATTAGCTTCAGTATGACTCTGCCGTGTTGTAGACAGTAACCCGACCATGATGAAAATATAACGTCTAATCACATCCACACAATAACAACCACTGCAGAAGTCTTTGTCCCGATTTAATTATTCTTTTACTGATATTAGTTATTCTCTATGTCGTAGTTTTCAGAGTAGTTTACCGATTGATTGTTGTTAGCCACAATGCTAAAGCTACTGCCGTGTTGCTAAGAGGGGTCTGAGTAAATGTCTGAATAGAAATATAACGTGCACAAATCACATCCACACAATCACTGCGGTAAAATAAAGTCTTTGTCCAGATTTTAATGATATTAGTTATTCTGTTTGTCGTAGTTTTCAGCCAGTTGCTCTAAATCCCTCTGTGCAGCTTTGGTGAGAAGCTGGAGACAACGGGCGGGCGGGTGGAGGCGAGTGTGTCTGTCTGAGAGATGGTTTTATACTCCAGGAGGCGTGTCTTAGAGACGATGCTGACGTAGGCATGAACCGCTTTCAGCCAATCACAAAATTCAAATGCAGTAGCCACCTTTCAACCCTAAGAGGGCAGCACTAAGTTTTAGACCAAAAAGTGTTGAATTTAACAAGTTCACATTAAAATGTCAAAATATGCCCAGAAACTGAAAGGTTGCATTGGTAAAGACCCACTAATTCAGTTTATAAGCAGAAAAAAGATGTTTTGAGGGTGAGTTGCTCTTTAAAAAAATTCCTGGATCCAGACAGTAATCCGGATCACCCCCAAAATCTAATCAATTATTCCTTGTGTCACATCTTGTTATGATCTGTACTATTTAAGGTTTGGACCCAAATTCATGAGAGCACTCACCAGGAGTTTGATCCACAAAAACATTTAATAATACAAAAATATAAAACGCTGATGAGGCAGCAAAGAACAAAACAAAACTTACAGCAAGTGAAGGTGCTCGAGGAAACCGGAGGGAGCGGATGAAACAAGCACAAAACATCCACATGAAGACATGTACATCCAAAATCCAAAACAAACTGACAAAGAATTGACATTCACAAGACACTTAAATACAAACTGAACTAATAACTAAACTAGAAACACCTGGATGGAAAAACATTGAACTGAGGAGCACAATCAAGACACCAGACACATGGGGAAAGAAACAGTAAGTAAGGACAATACAAAGTAAAAGCAGAACAGGAAGCGCAGAGCTGTAACAAAAGCTGACCACAAAGGCAGGGGAATGAGACGTGACAAAAGACCAAACATGGAACAAGGAAGGACCAGGGAAAGTAACACAAAATCACAGATAACTGGAAAAACATCTTCAAGAAATAAACAAAACCCCAAGACCTAACACATCTGAGCTTTCCTGAAATTTTCATCAAAATCCATCCATAAATTTTTGAGTTATCGTAATAACAGACAGATGGACCCCCGATGAAAACATTACCTCCTTGGCGGAGGTAAATATGTCAGAGAAAATTACCAAAATGATTTTTCTCTGTAACCTGCCCCTCTCGTTTGCCGATAGCGTAGGATTCTGACTGGCTCACACAGTAAAGTACCAAAACACAAGGTCCTGGGCCGCAAATATTTCACGGAGACTGCTGCACAAAAAAAAGATAAATGAGCACGTATGAAGGAAGCTAGAAAAGGAGCAGGCTTTAAGATTCACCACTGATATCTGGAGCAGCAACTTTCCCTGCTAAGTTTAATTGCTCAGACACTGAATCGTTAAACCTGGTGCTGCATGCAAATGAGTTCAAAATATTCCACACTGAGATTATGCTGCTTCACTGGAGCATCCCCAAGTCAAAGGTAACATTAACTTACTCCTGTCTATAAGTTGCTATATTCTATTGTTTTTTCACTAGCTTATTACTGGAAAAATACTGCAGCCATTTGAGATCTGTTTCAAGAGCACTGTACAATAATTTTACATCCAAGTTATTATGCAGTCATTTAGAATTAGAAGAAAAAATGCTCTTTTATTTGTGTTCTTTCAAACGGCGTGGTATCAGTACGGTATCGGCCGATACTGTAGAGCTGGGTATCGGAATCATTATCGGGGGCCAAAAAGTGGTAACAACACTATTAATTTGCTTTTAAAAATTCATAATCAAAATGACAACAAATCAGAAGCCGAATATAAGACATCACAGCATAATTTCCTCAGTCTTTTCATCTCTTTCTTTTTCCCTTGTTTATATGCCACCTGTCGAAATGCCTGTATCTTATTCCAGAATGTCACCGCAAAACTGGTTGCTCCTTCTACCGTTTCTCGACCATTGAGCGAGCGGTTTGGTGATGTAAATTTTATGAGACCACAGCTGTTGTAGCCTGCTTCTTGTTTTCACACAAAACCTAAAATAACTTTTGCCGCCTGTTGAAAATGATCACATTCTCTGCACCAAAATTTGTCTTTGCAGCTTCAATGTGCACGTCATTGGACAATGTTGCTCCTCTGAATATTAAGGTAATCAGTCAGAGAAGGCTCCTTGGTTTACTTCAGAGCTTTGTATGTAAAAAAAGAACTTCAAGAAAGTTAGAAAGGAAATGGCGTTCCACTAAGCTAGAAGAAGTTTATTTATCTTGGAGTAGTCTGCTCATATACAAAAGAGCCCTTCGCAGGGTTAGAAGTATTAGGAGTATTAAGAGTATTATTTGTCCCTCATAGAGGAGAACAAGAACAATCCCAGGTTTCTGTTTAGTACTGTAGCCAGATTAATAAAAAACCCAACTTCTGTTGAACCGTGTATCCCTGTAACTCTCAGTAGTGATGACTTCATGACATGTCTTCACTCTACTGTCTCTCTTTACTCTCCATGTTTGTATTGGTTATTATTGCTGTCATTAACTGTTTCTCTGTTTATCTTTCTATAGACATGACAACTGGCCCAAATCCATCAGTGTTTGTCTCTTTCCTGTCAGCTCAGACCCCAGTCAGCTGAGGCAGAAGGCCGCCCATCCTGAGCCGGGTTCTGGTTCTGGTTCTGCTAGAGGTTTCTTCCTGTTAAAAGGGAGTCGTTCCTTTCCAGTGTCACCAATCGTGCTGCTCAGGATGGGGGATTGTGCTGAAATAACAATTCAACCCAGTCAGCTGGTTCCTTAGATAGAAAATGTTTTATTATTAATTGGTTGATTTTTCTGTGAAGTGCCTTGAAATGACTTTGTTATAAACTGGCACTTTATTTATAAATAAACAAACAAACAAACTTTTAAATTCACAAACATCATATGTTCAATCCATGACGCATTTCAAATGGGATCAGAAAATAAATTTTATCGCTCCATTACTCTCATTCCTATTTTGGCAGTAGGGGACCCATGGACTGTCATGATTTGCTGTGCTTGTAATCAGGACCCAAATGCAGGAGACAAGAGCCAGGACACCTTTAAGCCAGCTAACAGAAACAAACTTTTAATGATAATAAAGAAAGAGGCTGATGGGGCAGCAAACAAAAATACACTTACATAAAGTGGCTGGAACTGAAGGGAGTGAAGGAGAGGCGTGTACATCCAAAAACGATCAGGGCCAAGGAAGAAACGAGGGAGAAAGACGATGTAACCAGAAAATGGCGGTGTCAAAAATTCAGGGTCTGCATACTACTGAGAGTCCCTCCTAACCGGTCTAAAGAGGACGGTTCCTTCAAGAACGCAAAAACCGGAAGTTGGTGTCTTGTGAATTTTGACGCATCTAAAAAATAAGGGAAATAAAAAGTAAATACAATGAATTATGAGAAGTATTTCTTTCACTCAGTTTATTATGAAGACGTTTTTTAACATACTAAAACCCAAAACTTAATGAGAGCTCTTGATTTGTGTCATCCTCTTCCTCACTGTTGACTGGCTGAGAATAGGATTTATAAACAGATTTATTCTAGTACCTCCACTCCACAGGTTGCTCTGGAGCTTGATAAAGGTGTTTTTCTGCTTTTTAATCCCTAAAACATATTTGAAAAAGCTGAAATCACTAACAAGAAATTACCTGTGTGTAAGTCACAAAGGAGGTGTGAATCCAAACTCCTCTCCCTCTGCACTACCGCTCACTTTGTTCGTCACTGGTTTAAACTCTCTGCCGAAAATAATTATGGGATTGGAAGAATGTGAAAGGATACAAAAGACCCATTCTTAAAATTCGGGCAAAAATAGTACGCATTTCAAGGAAGTATTTGAAGAATCCTTGGAATTTGGACAGTTCTCGTTGTGGCGGTGTGACGTAATATCCTTAAAATACGTCCTTAAAAGTATGCAGAGCCTGAAATTGGACACAGCCAATCACTGGACAAAGAATCTAACAGAAGGTACAGCCTTTATACACACAGAAACTAATTGGACCAAACAGGAAACGATAAAAGGAGGGGTAAAGCTGACGGGAGACACAAGGGAAACAGGAAGTACAAACAATGTCAAAACAAAAGCAGGACAGGAAACTGAGGCAAAGAACGAGACGTGACAAAAGGGCTGAACAAAGTAGACAATGAGGACATAAAGCCAAGCCTAGCCAACTTTATTTATAAAGGACAGCAGAGACTGACCAAAGTGCTGTACATTCCGGAATAGCGCTACATCATTCCGGAATAGCGCTACAACTGGTGGCAGCTTGTTGGAGTAGCTCTGTGACTTAGCGAGCATTTACTAGCATTTTTTGTTCTTTTTGAGTATTTCTTGCTAGTTTTTTCTTCTGGAAATAATTTCTAGATACTTTTCTTCTGATTTGGATGCTGTGCTGATTGAGTTTTTTGCTTGATTTGTCACTTTTTTGCCACTTGTTATGATGCGTAACCATGGCAACAAGAGACTTGTTTACAAGAAAGATCAGCTAACTGATATTTCTAAGGCTGAAATAATCCTCATATTGAAACTCTGGATCCCTGATGAGCTCAAAAGAAGACATGGATGCAGAGCAGGAGCAAAGTGAAGAGAGAGAAAGAGGAAGTTTAAACGTTCACTTCTATCAGTCATGTTGACAAATGTGAGATCTCTTTGTTAACAAAATGGATGTTGAAGATCCAGCCAGAGTATCGGGAATGCAGCAACATGTGTTTTACTGAGACACGGCTAAAGGAACATATCCCGGACTCCAGCATGTCTCTGTCTGGCTTTCAAACAATACGAGCAGACAGAGATTTGAAGAGGAGCGTCATAAGAAGAGGAGTTTGTCAGCTGATCACATCTGCAGTCACCTGTTGGGGTGGAGCATCAGAGCAAGTGACATGAAGAGGCTGAACAGATGGAGAAGGAGGACTGATTCTGTCCTGGAGACTGAACTGGAGTCTCTTGAGTTGATTGTCCAAAGGAGGATAAAGAACATGATGGAAAACCCTCATCATCCTCTTCAGAACACAGTAACTCAACAACAGAGTGTCTTCAGTCAGAAGCTTCTTCATAATCCGCTGCAGCACAGACCACTACAGGAGATCCTTCCTGTCTACAGCTAGAACCCTCTACAGGAGATCCTTCCTGTCCACAGCTAGAACCCTCTACAGGAGATCCTTCCTGTCCACAGCTAGAACCCTCTACAGGAGATCCTTCCCGTCCACAGCTAGAACTCTCGACAGGAGATCCTTCCTGTCCACAGCTAGAACACTCTACAGGAGATCCTTCCTGTCCACAGCTAGAACCCTCTACAGGAGATCCTTCCTGTCCACAGCTAGAACTCTCTACAGGAGATCCTTCCTGTCCACAGCTAGAACCCTCTACAGGAGATCCTTCCTGTCCACAGCTAGAACTCTCTACAGGAGATCCTTCCTGTCCACAGCTAGAACCTTCTATAATGGCTTCCTGAAAAGGAACTGAGCTACAACAACTCTTAAAGCTGGAGTGCGTAACTTTTACATGTCCGTGGATGTCCGTTTCAGCCAAGCCACTATCAGAGGAGATGACACAATGCAGATTAAGCCGATCGGCTCCTCAAACATCTCACGGTATTTTTCAATATATATCATTTTTACTTTGCGTGTCGACTGCGACATTCCCGCGCTGTCGCACATGAAATTACGTCTTTTATGTCACAACAAGAAAAATAATAAGAAATAGAATGCAGTGTCTCGTAGCAGCCGGCAGAACGTGAAGGTCGACATGGCGGAGAATCCAAATAAACAGCCGAGAGACACTTATCGGGAAGTGGATCCTACCACGAAAAAAAATAATAATTCCTGGACGTTCGGCAGAGGGACTATTGGCTAAGAAGGAAAGTGACCGAAGGAGAAGGCAAACGCGAATTTGTATCGGCGTCGCTTTTCCTCGGTGGAGAGAAGAGATCTGGCTGATGTTCACGGGTGCACATAAGTGGTCCGCAGGTCCGCACACACTGTCAAAATATAAAATGCGCACCAGATGAAACCCAGAGCGCCGAAGTTCCAGCTGATCAGCTGATTCTGTCTCTATCTGTGTCAGTTTGTGTCTGTCAGTTTGTGTCTGTCAGTTTGTGTCTGTCAGTTTGCCAGCGTAACGGTTTTTCAGTCAGTCAGATCAGTGCAGCTGACTGCAGGATTCTGCATCGAGTCAAAACTGAAAAAATTCACTGAATAAGACAAATAGATCATTGTGGCTCCAACAGCTGACTAATAAATTTCAACACCAAACTGTTAAATGTAGATTAAAGTGAACAATCAAACCTGTAAACAATCCAACCTGAACTCTGAAGGTTTTTTTTACCAGTATTTTTATATTTTACTGGTTTCTCTTGATGTTTTCAACAATGAAATGATATTTATTGAAACAAATATAGAGCCAGGTAAAGTAAACAGACTGAATTTGAAGCTTGATTAAGACAGATACCGGTTGGAATAACAACGGCAGAGATAAAGCGGTGGCAGCTGGGCTTACGTCATATGGAAGTGCCAGCTTTATTGTTGTAATGACGCAAAAATTCCGCTAGGGGGCGACAGAAGTTACGCACTCCAGCTTTAATTTCCCTTGGGGAATAATAAAGTATTTTTGATTTGATTGATTTGATTAAAAACAGCAATATAAAAAAAAGAGAAAAAAAAGAAGAATGAAAAACAGCAATATAAAATACACAAATTAGCAGTAAAACACTAATAAAATTATACGGATACATCAAAATATACTAATATGATTAAAAGTCAAAAAAGAACCTGTCAGGTCTTGGGGTTTTGGTTGTTTTATTATGTTCGGTACTTTGGGGTTTTTCAGTAGTTGTTTTTTCCTTTTCCTCTCATTCGGTGTCTTAGGTTATGTTATGCTTTTACTTTCCTTAGTCAGGTAGTTTCCTGTTCTGCTTTTATTTTTGGTATTATTTGTCACTTCCTGTTCTCCCGCTTTGTGTCTTAGGTTCCTTGACTGTCTGTTGTCATTTCCTGTGCTCCTCTTTTCCACCCCCAGGTGTGTCTTGTTTCTATGATTAGTTCCTGTGTTTGTTTTTCCCAGTGTTCTCAGATGTTTTGAGTTCGTAATTAGTTTGGTTTTGTATTTAAGTCTCATGTGTTTGTTAGTCAGTGTCGGTTTGTTCTTGTTCCTAGTCTCAGTCTTAGCCTTTCTCATAGTCTCAGTCTCAGTCTCAGTCATAGTGTTAGTCAATCGTCTCCTTGTTTAGATTATGTTTCTTCTTCACCCCTTGGATTACTTTTGCTTTTCTTCAGTTCCTCATCCCGTCGACCATCTTAATGTAAGTTTATTTTGCTGCCCCGTCAGCATTTTTGTGTTCGTATTAAACTTTTAGTTGCACTTTAGTTTTTGTTGTCCTCACGGCATTTTGGGTCCAACATTAAAACCTCCCCCTAAACGTGACAGAACCGTTAAAACAATAAAACAAAATCATAAAACCCCTTATGCTATGTTAAAAGCCAAGCTAAATGAGTGGGTTTTAAGAAGAGATTTTAAAATTGACATTGAAGAAGCCTTTCTAATGTGCAGTGGCAACAAATTCCACAATTTGGGAGCAGCCACAGAAAAAGCTCTGCTCCCCCTACGTTTGCAGTTGACCCACGGAACATCCAGGAGCAGTTGGTCTGCTGACCTGAGGGACCATGTGAGGAGTGTACATTCAAAAGCTCTGACAGGTGAGGAGGTGCAAGGCCGTTTAAACATTTGAATACAAATAAAGTCAGTTTATTTGAATCCTAAAATGGACAGGCAGACAGTGCAGGGCTACCAAAACAGGAGTTATGTGCTCTTCTTTCTTACACCAGTCAAAAGACGAGCAGCTGCATTCTGGACTAGCTGTAGACGAGAAAGGCCAGACTGTGCAACACCAAAACACATAGAATTACAATAATCCAGGCGTGTTGTAATGAATGTGTGATTCAAGATTTCAAATCTTGATTTGACAAAACACGTAAGGAAAAGAAGGGGGGAAAAATCAACCCCAAAATAATCCCATAACCAAACCCTGAAGAGAAAAACAAAACCATGGAAGAATAAACAAGAAAAACACTCTGAGAGGAACCAAAAAAGCCCTAAGACTCTACATGGAACAGAAGTAAAAAGGAGGGACTACTGCTCCCCGTACAATCCAACTAATTCCACTTTTTGATTCTATAATGAATTAAAAAGATACATAAATTGTATTTAATATTTTTCCATCATCTGTTATCATAAACACTTGATTTCAGCTTTTGCTCCCAAAAACCACCAGTTATCAGGTTTGGGGGGGTTTAGTTTACATCAAATCAATCAACCAAATCAAAAATACTTTATTAATCCCCGAAGGGAAATTAAGTGTTGTAGCTCAGTTCTTCAGGGAGCCATTGTAGAGGGTTCTAGCTGTGGACGGGAAGGATCTCCTGCAGAGGGTTCTAGCTGTGGACGGGAAGGATCTCCTGCAGAGGGTTCTAGCTGTGGACGGGAAGGATCTCCTGCAGAGGGTTCTAGCTGTGGACGGGAAGGATCTCCCGTAGAGGGTTCTAGCTGTGGACGGGAAGGATCTCCCGTAGAGGGTTCTAGCTGTGGACGGGAAGGATCTCCCGCAGAGGGTTCTAGCTGTGGACGGGAAGGATCTCCCGCAGAGGGTTCTAGCTGTGGACGGGAAGGATCTCCCGCAGAGGGTTCTAGCTGTGGACGGGAAGGATCGCCCGTAGAGGGTTCTAGCTGTGGACGGGAAGGATCTCCCGTAGAGGGTTCTAGCTGTGGACGGGAAGGATCTCCCGTAGAGGGTTCTAGCTGTGGACGGGAAGGATCTCCCGTAGAGGGTTCTAGCTTTGGACGGGAAGGATCTCCCGTAGAGGGTTCTAGCTGTGGACGGGAAGGATCTCCCGCAGAGGGTTCTAGCTGTGGACGGGAAGGATCTCCCGCAGAGGGTTCTAGCTGTGGACGGGAAGGATCTCCCGCAGAGGGTTCTAGCTGTGGACGGGAAGGATCTCCTGCAGAGGGTTCTAGCTGTGGACGGGAAGGATCTCACGTAGAGGGTTCTAGCTGTGGACGGGAAGGATCTCCCGTAGAGGGTTCTAGCTGTGACGGGAAGGAGCTCCCGTAGAGGGTTCTAGATGTGGACGGGAAGGATCTCCCGTAGAGGGTTCTAGCTGTGGACGGGAAGGATCTCCCGTAGAGGGTTCTAGCTGTGGACGGGAAGGATCTCCCGTAGAGGGTTCTAGCTGTGGACGGGAAGGATCTCCCGTAGAGGGTTCTAGCTGTGGACGGGAAGGATCTCCCGTAGAGGGTTCTAGCTGTGGACAGGAAGGATCTCCTGTAGAAGCTTCTGACTGAGACACTCTGTTGTTGAGTTACTGTGTTCTGAAGAGGATGATGAGGGTTCTCCATCATGTTCTTCATCCTCCTTTGGACAATCAACTCAAGAGACTCCACACAGCAAAAAAGCCAGTGTTAAATCAACTCTGAGAGTGTTAAATTTAACACCAACAAAGTGTGTATATGCGTCCACTCTTTTCATTGTTAATTTAACACTAACACTAGTGTTAATGTTTTTACACTCTGGTAACCCTAACCCTAAACAGTTATTTCAACACCGATAACTAACTAAATTCCTATAGGAAGACCTCTACCACAGATAAGAGAAGCAGGTGAAGACCCCCTTCACAATTTCAGTTCAGAGAAGCTCAAAGTCTGAGAACTACAATATTATATAATAGGCAGCTTGTATTAGGTTACCTCAGTCAGGTTTGAGTCACGGTTGCTGAAAGATTTAAAAAGCCGACTGATTTTAATAATGTAGTAGGTGTAAAGTATTGAATAAAATGTTGTGCTGCATGATTGGCTTTATTTTAACTCTTACACAGAGCTTTATGATGCACAAATTTACAATTAAATTGCAGATCAAGCCTCCAAGTGCATTTTGGGTAAAACTCAGACCCGGGCATTGGCTCCGCCCCCCGCCCAGCTCTGATGAGCAACTCTGTTCAGAGTTAATTTTAAATTCAACACTTGACAGAGTTGCTTTAATGTAACTCTCCAAATTAACACCAACTCTTTTGAGGAATTTACTCTCATGGAGTTAAAAAGACTAAAAAAAGAGTTAAATTAACACTGTATTTTAACACTCAACACTAACACTGGAAATTTAACACTTTTGAATTTGCTGTGCAGTTCAGTCTCCAGGACAGAATCAGTCCTCCTTATCAATTTGTTCAGGCTCTTCATATCACCTGCTCTGATGCTCCGCCCCAACAGGTGACTGCAGATGTGATCAGCTGACAAACTTTTCTTCTTTTGGCGCTCCTCTTTAAATCTCTGTCTGCTCGTATTGTTTAAAAGCCAGTCAGAGACACACTGGAGTCCGGGATATGTTCCTTTAGCCGTGTCTCAGTAAAACACATGATGCTGCATTCCTGATACTCTGGCTGGGTCTTCAACAGAGTTTCATGTTCATCCATTTTGTTAGTGAGAGATCTCACATTTGTCAATATGACTGATGGAAGGGAAGGTTTAAACTTCCTCTTTCTCTCTCTTCACTTTGCTCCTGCTCTGCATCCATGTCTTCTTCTTTTGAGCTCATCAGGGATCCAGAGTTTCAATTTGAGGATTATTTCAGCCTTAGAAATGTCAGTTAGTTGCTCTTTCTTGTAAACAAGTCTCTTGTTGCCATGGTTACGCATCATAACAAGTGGCAAAAAAGTGACTAATCAAGCAAAAAACTCAATCAGCACAGCACCCAAATCAGAAGAAAAGTATTTAGAAAATATTTCCAGAAGAAAAAACTAGCAAGAAATACTCAAAAAGAACAAAAAAAAGCTAGCAAATGCTAGCAAAGTCACAGAGCTACTCCAACAAACTGCCACCAGTTGTAGCGCTATTCCGGAACATGTGAGGAAACGCTGGACAGTTTTGTCCTGGTGGATACTGATAGGTTGGGTAAAGTGGTTTCTAAGCTAAAACCATCAACCTGTTCATTAGATCCAATTCACATCCCCTTTTTTAAAAACTATTTATAGCTCTTTGGATGAACACTTTTTGAAAATTTATCAACCACTCTATTCTGTCTTTCCAACTGCTCTGAAGGCTGTAATGGTTAGGCCTGTCTTGAAGAGAGATAGTTTGGATATTTCTGATCCTACAGACCAGTGTCCTACGTGCCTTTTTAATTAACATTTTAGAAAATAAATATTTTTAATCAATTAAGTGATCAAATTAAAGAGGCCATTTCACTCAAATTTCATGACTTTGTGGTTATTTTTGAAGTATCAACCTGTTATATGAAACTTTTATGTCTAAAAAACGTTAGAAAACACTGATTAACAGACCTTTTAATCTGTCTGCGTGAATATTTGTCTGACTTCGGGCAGCAACTCATTAATATTCCTTATGCAAATTCATGCAAATGGATGCAGACTGGCCAACAAACTAGCCTATGAGAGCAAAGTATACTGTTTCCTGCCCCACTGCGCATGGAAACAGCGCACTGAGTCTCTTCCGGTTTGATACGTGTTTATGCTAACAGCTTTTGGCCAGCAACATGCTAGGCGTGGTTTCAACTGGGAGCTGATGAATACTGATGAGCAAAGGAGTCATGACAAAATAAATACAGGCCGTTTGAACTCGGGTGTTATCGCCACCTGTGTAGTGTGAGAGATAAAAACTGAAAGAGAAGTTGGTGATCTGTTTTCACACCCACTATGAAGGTAGGAACACCTGTGGAGCTAAAATATTAAACAGAAACCTCAGAAAAAAGGTTTTTAATGGAATGGCCTCTTTAACACTAACAGCATATGTAAGAAAAATATGTCTATTCTCATCACGATTTCTATTATTTACTCTAACATGTTTCAGTATTAATCTTTTAATGCAAGACAGCTGTGAACAAGTTTCTTTCTACACAGAGCTGTGTGTATTTTCAAGGACGCCATGGTGATAACGTTGCTTAGTTACTCTATCTTTGGAAGGCAGACTTCGGGACCCGCTTTCCCTTCATAATGCTGAATTAATAATGTATTATTTAGTGAATGTTGGAATGCTGTAGGCCTACCATCATTCACTCCTTGCTGCAAGTAAAAACCTTTCAACTTTATATTTTTTAGTCTGTGTTTCTTCTCTTGTCTGAGGGGTTAACTGCAGTTTGGTGTCAAGGAACAATTTCCCTTACTGTCATGTCCAGTGCTCTGTGTCTGTGTTATGGTGGTTTTTTTCTGTGTCGGGTGAGTTCTCTTCTCAGAGCACCATCTTTGTTGGAGATTGAGAGCGGGCTTATTGATCACAGCTGGTGGAGATCAGGACTGAGGAGTGAGAGCTGTATTTAAAGGTCCTGTATCATGAAAAATCAACTTTTTGGAGCTTTTAACCATGTTGTGATGCTATTTCTTTATTTAAAAGACCTCCAGAGTGGTTTTTGGCTTAATTCGTGCATTCCCGAGTAATCCTGCTGAAACCTGCGCTCTGAGCAGCTGCTTTACTCGCTCATGTAAAACGGCCTCATTAATCCAGCCTCCGACCTCAGATCTGTCCAGGTCGATCTCTCTCTCTCTCTCTGTCCGCCTCTTTCTTGGCTGCTGGTCTTGCGTCATCTCGCATCCAGTTGCGAGTGGACCGTCCTTCCCTCCAGACGCTCCTCACCACCGAGTGTCCTCTGACAAATTAGAACCTCCATTTCGTTGTATTTCATTCTAAAAATTTCTCATCGAAAATGTGCATTTGGCTGCGAGAGTTACATAAGTTTATTTAGTGTTTCTAAACAGAAAAAAAAAATCGCACTCACATTTGGGAGGCGGGGTTTTAGGTAAACCGAGCGTTTTTACTTCCTGGTCACAGAATAACTCGAGAATATAAGTTATATTTCAGGACAAATGAAGTGAATATAACTCAAACAGTAAGGTTTTATCATATATGTGCCGATCCCAGACGTTGAAAACTGTAAAATAGCATGATACAGTTCCTTGTATTTAAGCTGCAGGCGGACTGTCAGTCGACACCTGGTTGTTGACCAAACTGTTAACATACCACAAGCCATTTCTGAGTTTTCTAGTGATTATTTGAATGTTAAATTTTCTGAGTTTACTTTGTATTGTTCCGAGTAACCTGTCTTCTCTCTAGGATAACACCCAGAGCTCTCGCTCCTCTGTCCTCCCGAGAAACCTCTTCCCGAGTCCCTGTGTTCCTGAGTCTCTCTGTGGCCCCCTGGATTATGTCTGTGTCTCTGGTAGATTTAGCTCTGTGCTCTGAGCCCACCTGCGCTCCTCGTGACCTCCTGTGTTCCTCCCTGTGACTCTCCCTGGACTTTCTGAGCCTCATCTCCGCCATAAGCCTGCCTGCTCTCCAGCCCGCTCACCCGACACACACCTTCAGGATTCCATCTCCCTGCACAGACACACCACTGGACCTGCCTTCCCCTCGTGGTCATCATCCTCAGCTGTCTCGTGAGTGTTCCCTCCTCTGTGCACATTTCCTTAGCCTGCTCTTGTGTATCAGAAAATAACTGTTGATCTCCTCCCCAGTACTGAACCTTCCCGAGAACCATCCCCATTGTACATTTCACATTCACTTTGTAAATAAACTTTTCACTTTTGCACCTGAGCTTGTGTCCGTGTATAAGTCCTGCAATTGGGTCAGTAACGCTCCTTGCGAGAACGTGACACTGACATCATATATGAGAAGTTTCAGTCTGGCCTTCGGGCTCATCACAACACTAAGACAGTTTTGGTTAAATTTGTCAATGACCTCAAGTGCAATCTGGACAATAGGAAAGTATCAGATCTGGTTTTATTAGACCTGACTGTAGCATTCGATACCGTTGATCATAAAATACTTTTAAACCATCTTCAATGTAGGATTGGGATGTATCGTACTGTTCTTAACTGATTTCAGTCTTATCTCAGTGACAGCTTAACTGCTAATGATTCAGGCTGTTATGTTCTTCTTCTATTTCTTGACCTCTCTGCAACATCTGACACTGTTGATCACTCCATCCGGGTTGAGTGCTTGGACTCCTGAGTTGGTCTTAAAGGTGTAGTGCTGGTGTAA
Source organism: Pachypanchax playfairii (assembly GCA_006937955.1). Lineage (NCBI taxonomy): Eukaryota > Metazoa > Chordata > Actinopteri > Cyprinodontiformes > Aplocheilidae > Pachypanchax > Pachypanchax playfairii. Next base: position 65,544 of record SSNP01000384.1, on the reverse strand, counting down.
CCCAGATAATAGCTGTTGACACTGTGGGGTTTGCATCTCTGTGTCACCTGCACTGCAGTGGGAGCGTCTTCTCACGTGAGCACTTGACCAATCACGTTGGACATACTACTACTACTACTACTACTACTACTGTCATTTAGCAGACGCTTTTATCCAAAGCGACTTACATTGAGAGAACATACAAGCAAGAATTCAAAGAGAAGGAAAAAATATAAGGAGGCGGACTGTTTTGAGTCCAGTTTAATTCCGACGCTGATACATCAAGTGTATCAAAATTTTTTTTTTTTTTTTTTTTTTTTTGA